>OZ023316.1:51545263-51747763 GCA_964007375.1 Ophion obscuratus | reverse complement strand
CGTATACGGTACCCACTGGCGTTTCTTCAAATATCATCTGAAAAAAAAAAAAAAAGATTATTAAATTAGATACTATAATCTAGTACTTGTCATAGCCGATTTTGAAAATATCGATTTATGACAAAATGGCTGACGTTTGAACATAAATAGTGATTCTTGGGCCAAAAATTAGTTATTATTTTGCCTATAAAACAAAAACTGAGTAACGGACAAAAAAAATCCTATGACAATTACTAGATAATAGTGTATAAAATAACCACAAAAAACCTCAAGGCAATCCGTACGTTGGTTTTCGAGAAATTTTGGGTATCCATTTGAAAAACGTGGTTTTGAGAAAAACGCGTTTGAAAATTTGGGAATGAATAAATCATGAAATTTGTCAGGTCTATCATCTAGGTTGCCATCTAGGTGTATATCTCTCCTTAATGTGACGGCTTCTTGACGTGAATTCTTTCTTTCGCGAAGTGTGTCAAATGTCATGTTAAGGGCGGGGTAAAGTATTAAAATTTTTTTTTCATTTTTTTTAAATTTTTTAAATGAATGCATAATATATCAAGAATATTGTGTTAAAATTTCAAGTCGATCGGAGTAAAATTGACGAAGTTATGAGTATTTGAGCGTCTATTGCTCCATGCCGTTCTCTTCTCTTCTGCGTTTTTCAAACCGTTTTTCTGAGACTTGTCATATTTGAAGTCGTGTGCACGATAACTCAAAATCTACTAGACCAATCGCTTTGAAATTTTGCACAGTACTTCTTCACATAATTCACCAGGTATTGTCGAGAGCTTTTTTGTTTTTTTTAATAATTGCTAATTTTTCAACAAGAAATTAGCCGATTTTTTTAGCGAAAATCGGGTTTTTGGCTCCCAAGTGCTACGAAAAATCGAAAAAAAAAAATCCTCCCGTCATTACCTCGAGAAACATCTCCTTTAACAAATGCATTTTGATTTTTTTGTTTCAAATGATTCTGTTGCGAGTTATGGTGCACACCGCAAACCAACTTTTTTTCGAGGCGCCTCCGGGGTTTAATTTTCACTCGCTCAATTTTGAATATTTTGCAATGCAAATTTAGGAGAATGTTGTTCAAATGTTACTTTATCATATGTAAATTTTTCAATAAACAAACACTATTCGTTACGCCAAAAAAATCTTAAAAACATGCCTTTTTCGCCGAATTAACTTTACCCCGGCGTTAATGAGGCTTTTTGTTTACCATCGATCGATCAACGAAACAAGTTTTACGTAAGGAATCTCCCCGGTAAACTCGCGGATGACGAGGCCTACAATTGAGTCACGAAAACTGTCTACACTCACACACTCGTACGAGGGAGCAAGCCAACGCATGCGCTGCGGCGATCCGCCGAGCTTGGAGCTGTGGAAACATAAAATAAATAAAGAAAAAATAAAAGGAAACAAATTCGACGCGTATACAGCGAGAAGTTGGCGGCTCTTGCTTATAAAAACCTTGCGAATAATTTGCTCCCTCTCCAGTCGCTATCCGAGTGCCTCCACGCAACGACAGAGCTCCTCTCGCACTCTTTTCATTCGATCATTCGATTCGCGGCCATTTTCAGACATAAACGAATTTCTTTTCGTCATACGGAATTTTTTCGGCTCCCCTCGTACTCGTAACCGCGTACGATCGAAAACGTGAGAAAGTAAAAAAAAAGAAAAAAAGGAGTGACGATGTCGCTGAACGTGCCAAAAATCAAATTCTACAATGGAAACGAGATTCCCAGCTTTGGTTTGGGTACGTGGAAGGTACGTAGCGAATATATATTGGCCTTGTTTTTGCGTGTCACTTCGTGGTTAGGTTATTGACACTTGGAGTAAACGTGGGAAGGAAAGTATTCGAGATTCCGTATCGAAGATCGACGCACTTGTGCCCTCGTGTCAACTCACGAGAATAGTTCTTTGATTGAATTTTTTTTTATCTGTGACAAATTTTAGAGGCTGCATTTTTTATAACTCTCGTGATCAATTTAATTTTGTATTGGTAGTCGAAGCAAATCGTTGGAGACGTCCATATTGTTGTCGTTGAGACTGCAACGAACACAATTTTTTCGTATCTTTATTTTTATTGTCATCAAGTTTTTTTTCTGCATGTGTTGATTTTAGATCTCTAGATAAAAAACTGATGATCATTTTCGTAGCCAAATATGTCCAATATATAAACTGCATTGCTCCAAAACT
The DNA here is from genome assembly GCA_964007375.1 of Ophion obscuratus. Lineage (NCBI taxonomy): Eukaryota > Metazoa > Arthropoda > Insecta > Hymenoptera > Ichneumonidae > Ophion > Ophion obscuratus. The sequence goes on along the minus strand of OZ023316.1, from coordinate 51,745,570 downwards.
AAATTATTTATTTTATTATTTCATTTTAACTAAGAAATTGGACGTCAAGAGTCATTTTCTTTTTAATTAAAAAGAAACTAGTTTTGATTAAAAAGAAATTAATCACTAATTAAAAAGAAAATTACTTTTGACGTCCAATTTGTTAGTTGACATGAAATAATAAAATAAGTAATGAGCTCATTTCGGAGCAGAAATTGGGAGTGATGAATTTAGGCGTTTTTTAATTGGTTATTGAAGATTCAAATTCCTTTGGATTAGGGTCGATCGTTTATCAGTTTTGGAGCACAACAATTAAGATGCCTTTTGCTTGACTTTTTTTCCAATATTTCTGTCGATTATTTTTATAGTAGTTTTTTTAGTAGTTCTTTAGAATAAGAACCTGTCAATTTACAAACACGCTGCCACACTATCAGCATGAGGTTGGAGTTTGCATCGTCGAAATGCAATGAAAATGAATATTTTTGAATTCCGTTTATTTTATTTTTTGGCAGCATTTGCCGACAAAATTGCTCCAACCATTTTCCAAAATACTTATTTAGCAATCGACAATATAAATCTTTAAAAAAAAAGATCCAGAATAATAAAAATAAGACAAAGAAAATGTAAAAAAGAACTTTCGTTGCGTTCCAACGATACAGACTTCGACACAATTTATCAATTCCGAAAGGTACACACCGCTGATTCCCAATTAAACTATTTCAAAATACTGGAAGGTCATGCTTGTTATTTGTTTTCGGCGAAACTTTGACGCGCTTGAGTTTGCGCATTGCGCAATCTTCATTATCGGGGATACGTTGCGTCGTTTAAAAATAATGAGTAATTTATTCGTCTTTGGCATACATTTAACGTTTCGGCATGACTTGCATTTTTTCATATCCGCGAGAATACGAAAACGCACATGTGAAAATAAAATTCTGGAATAATTGTCGACACCAGTGAAGTTAAAGTTTATCATAGTTTTCTGAAGTGACCTCGCCCGCATAGTGAATTCTTTCATTCGATATCGCGCCACGATAACGATGCTTCGAGAATATCGTCGATTCATCTTGTGCTCATTGGAATTACGACAAAAATAGTTTAAAAAATTGCAAAAATAAAATCGGCTTTTCCGTGACTTCAAAAGTGTCGCCTGGATTATCGAGTATTGGACTTCGATCGATGCTATGTCTGTGTTAAAAATATCATCAGGTGCACTTTCCACTGCTGTCCTCACGTTTGATTTGAACTTTATGCAACGACTGGCCCATTACAGAACTATCAGACAGTGTTGACGAATCAAAATGAATGACAAAGTAATCGATAAAGTAATGCAAGTCTGTTTTTTTTTGTATTTAACATTTCTGCGATCTGTGAAAAACCTTTATTGGAAATGATTAATTAGGAAATTTTCTTGGCGAGCTAATAAATTCTCGGGCGATGCAAAAAGCGCATAAAAACTCACTGCTGTCCATTCACTGGAGCCAGAAAATGACGTTGAAGTTTGCACCGTTGGGATGCAACGAAAATGATTTTTTTTTTAGAAGCACTCATTTGCTTTGGCCATTTGCGGTTGTCAAATTCGTAAAAATGAAGAAATAAAAAATAAAGGGAAAAGAACATCGCACTCGAACGATGCAAAATTCAACTTCGATAACGCGGAATTCTGCATCGTTGGAATGCAACGATTAAATTTTTTTCATTTCATTAATTTTATGCACATTCAAAATCCTTTTTTTTTGCAAATTGAGGTCGTAAATCTTTAATAAGAAGAAGTAAAAATGTTTAAGGTAGTACCTCCACGGGAGAGTTGAATTAAGAAATGGTTGAAATTTGACATATATGTTATTTAATACATTATCCAAACATCTGTGCAATTTGAATAAGTTTGACCACCCCAAACCTGAGATATTTACACTTAAAGTTGGCTTGGTTTACACGTAACAAATGCGTTATGATGGGCAAACGGAGCATCATTAATTCTACCGCCAAAACTGAAATTAAGAAATTGATTAAAAAACGAGGATAAGCTAGAGTACGATATCACAAATAATGTGAAAAAAAATGAGAATCATTCACCATCTAGTTTCCAAGATATAACCATGAGAAGCCCTCACAATTCTGGTGCAAAGCCTGGCAAAGCTTGGCAAAGCCTGGACAGTCCCGGCAAAAAGTTCACTGGCAATAGTAGATCAAAAATACAATATAAAATATATTTTACGGCAATAAATGATATCCATCGTATTATCTACTAGTACCGAGTCAATATTGCGTAGTTTTTAATTTTATTTATTACTCATTGAACCAATTATCAATCTTTTAAACATGAACATGGTACGTAAACTTTTGGTTGAGATTTTCGCAGAGAAACTACCTTAAGTGCTTTTCACAGCCAAAAAAAACAATCGAGCGAATAAAAAGAATGAATTTTCGTTGCGTTCCAACGATGCAAACTTTAACATCATCAACGTTATGCCAGAAAACGTAATCGTGAAATTCGAGATGGAGTTTTGGAAGGGAAATTCTCGGTTTAAGAATTAAAGCTGGAGATGGTAGCTATGAGATTGAAGATTGGACAGAAAAAAATTGTGTTGAACTTTGCATGGTTGGAATGCAACAAAAGTTCAGTAGCCTGAACCTTTTTTGGACAAATTTGGACTCCGGAAATCACTAAAACGGTCGTCGGGATCCATTTCGAGAAAAAAATGCGTTTAAAGATTTAGCTATCGATTTTTGCAAGATAAAATGATATTGATATAAATGATATAAATGATAATGATATTCTTGAAAGTATAAACTGTCGAAAAAGGAAAAAAAATCGATTTTTCGAAAGTGCCACACTGGTATAGCCCCTTAAAAAAAAACATTGCCCGTAAAAATAAAAATATGGAAAATAAAATATACAACGTAACTTTCGTTGCGTTCCAACGATACAAACTTCAACACCACCAGCATTGTCAGTTGAGAATATTGAACATTACATTTGGTTATTCGTATCCAGTCCAAGCCCGGCGAAGTTGTCCAGGCTGTAAAGGACGCGATTGATCTGGGTTATCGTCACATCGATTGCGCTCACGTTTACGGCAACGAGAAGGAAGTCGGCGAGGCGTTGAAGGCAAAGTTCGCCGAGGGCGTCGTGAAACGCGAGGATCTCTTCATAACGAGCAAACTCTGGAACACTTATCACAAAGCCGAGCTCGTTCAGCACGCGATCGAGCAGACCCTGAAGAATCTTGGTCTACAGTACCTCGATCTATATCTGATTCATTGGCCGATCGCTTACAAAGAGGGCGACGAGCTCTTCCCTACGAATCCCGACGGCAGCCCCGTACTCAGCAATACCGATTACCTCGACACCTGGAAAGGCATGGAAGGCGTCCTGAACAAAGGCCTCACCAAGAATATCGGCGTGAGCAACTTCAATTCCGAACAAATCGAAAGACTGCTGAAAAACTGCACCGTCAAGCCAGTCACAAATCAGGTGTGTACCTTCGAATATTATTGCTAATTTTTCAAAAAAATTTCAACATTATTGATCATGTTGATGAGACTCGATAATATTGATGAGATTGAACCTTGCATCGTTGAAAATAAAAATTATTATTTGTCAATTGCTCGAATTTTTTTGCCGAATATTCGTTAATAAGATCCCTCGATCATTGTTGAATTTTCTTATTTGGAGATCTAGAATTTCAGGCTGCAAAAATAGATATCGTAAAATAATACAAATGAAGACATAAAAATATGAAAAATGAATTTTCGTCGGGTTACAACGTGATGGCGTCATAAGAATATGAGTGGTATTGATTTCAGTCGATTACACCCATTCAGAAATGAATAAATGATATTTACTCTTTTATTAACACAATAGAGAGGCTATATTTTTTCTATTAGATTAACAATAAATTATAATGAGTAATTCTCATTTTCTTAACAGTTCGTAATAAAAATTACTAATAAAACTACTTACATTAAATTAGCTTTCATCCTTTAATCATTTTTTAATTCGCTTATTAAACGATGTAGAATATAAATCTGAAAAAAAAAAGATATCGTAAAATCATGAAAATGAGGACATAGAAATATACAAAATGAACTTTTCAATTGCGCAAACGTTTCATTCCAACTGCGCAAACTTCGAATAATTTCATCATAAGATAAGATGATCTTAGGACATTATAAATCACGTCATAAGAATATTAGTGGTATTTATTTCAGTCAATAATACTCATTTAGAAATTAATAAATTGTAGTTATTGATATATTAACAGAATTGAGAAACTATTTTTCTTCTATTTCGTTGATAATTAATTGTAATAAGTAATTATCATTTCATCAATAATTCGTACTAAAGATGTCTAATAAAATTACTATTTTTAAATTGGTTCTAAATGAATTTACTAATAAAATCGTCATATTTTTTTAAATAATTTCATATTTTCTACCCGTAAATTAAATTACAAGATAAATAAGTAATACAAATGAAAAATTAAAATCAACATGTAATGAAAAACTGTCAAAGATTGACGGAAATTTAATGAAGAAATAATAAAGAAATTGTTTTAATTAAATCGAACTCGAGTTCGATGAGGCAACAAAACTTAAATATTTATTATTCAGTGGATTACTTTGGCATAAAAAAATACGAAATAGGATAAAAAATTGGAAAATCGACACCAAAATTTCCAATAATCCTAATCTACAAAATCGTAATAGATCCCTACGAAAATAAATTTTCGTAAATTTTTCCAACACCTCTAGGAAAATGTCGAAACAAATGTCTTAAGGCCCCACTTGTAGCGCAAAAAAAGGCCTTTTTCATGATTTTTTTTAAAGAAAACTACAAAACTTTTTTTAATCGATCAATATACCATCTTAAAGAACACATCTTGAAGAGCTTTCAGTAATTTTTTTATTGAAAAATATTACATTGTTTAGTGGCAAATGGCTGTCAATAAAATAATGTTTTTATATACACGGTTTGCGGTGACCAACATTGCGGCGAAGTGGATCATCTGAAAAAAAAATGCGGATGGATTTAGTCAAATATAAATATAAACTAGTCTTTAATCGAAGGATTTCAAAAAATATTCATTTTTCACAAAATGGCGGACAGTCAAAGTTAATGGTTCGATTTTAACGAAAAAAAAACGGCCGTTTTTTGGCTACATAACGACCATTTTTTTCGAAAAAAAAAATCGAACGCTTAAAGACTACATTTTTATGTATTAAATAAGCCTGCAAAATTTCAAGAAGACCGGTTCATTGGTGTTCGAGTAATCTTGGTCACCGACTTCAGAAATGTCATTTTGAGAAAAACGCGTTTAAAGTTTCAATTTCCGATCGTTTACACAACGGATTCTTCTCTTTCAACGCTCATATCTCAGTCAATTTTGTTCGGAACGACTTGAAATTTTCAGGACATATTCTCAGATACTTACACTTCAAAAAAATGCAATAAAAAAAATCGATTTTTTCAAAATCGCAAGTGGGGGTAACCCCTTAAGGCGAGGCAAATTGATAAATCCGTAAACATAATCTACAGTACTGAATTTCATTTCGAAAATCGCATCGCCCTACGACGATAATTTTCTGGGGTAAAAACCAATCGATTTTGTCCGAAAAATTCAGATCGAATGTCATCCGTACTTGAACCAAAAGAAGCTTTCGGAATTTTGCAAAGCTCGCCAGATCGTCGTCACAGCTTACAGCCCGCTGGGTTCGCCGGACAGACCGTGGGCAAAGCCCGATGACCCTAAGCTCCTCGAAGACGCGAAATTGCTCGATCTCGCAAAAAAATACGGGAAAACTCCGGCTCAGATCCTGCTGCGCTATCAAGTAAATATATTTAATATCACAAATGTTTTTTTAAATCCATAACCAGTGAGAACCTCTATAATTATTCCCTTTTTTTGGGAAATGGGTGTAGGTTTTTAACTTTTATTTTCATAGTTAAAGGTATCATTTCAAGTATCTTTGACAATTTTTTTATTGGGAAATATTTGTAAACGACGGAGGTACGATAAATTGCACGAACCGCTTCGCAAAAAAAAGTCCTTCGCAGTGACCACTCCTGCTCCGGAACAAATCATCTGAAATAAAAAAAAAACCAATTGAATTTAGTTTTTATACCGTATTATCTAGTCTTTAATCGAAGAATTCCATAAAATAATGATTTTTGAAAAAATGCTCGCCGATCGATAGTGATCGTCGAAATTTCGGTGAAAAAAACATTCTATTTTCCTTGATATAAAAAAATATGTGCATTCAAAAAAAAAGTCCTTCGATTGAGAACTGCCTTTTGATGTACAAAAAATGTTTGTGAAATTTGAAGCAGATCGGTTTAGTTGTTTTTGAGATTTTTGGTCACTGATTCTGAAAAAGTCATTCCGAGAAAAACTCGTTTAAAGTTTTTACCTGTAACGGTAAAGCGGTAAGCAGACCTACCTGTAAACGCTCATAACTCCCCCAATTTTCAACGAACCGGCTTGACATTTTCAGAGAATATTTTCGAAAGGTTATATCATGAGAATCCGTCGAAAACGAAAAATCGATTTCAATAAAAATTCCAACTAGGTGTGACCCCTTGATAAACTTTTTTTTAATCAACCCTCAATACGAATGGTGTGCAGGTTTGAAAAATGATTTTCCGTGCATTTTTGCATGAATTTATTTCTACTTATAGGATTTATTTCTGTCACTTAGTTAGCAAAATCTTTTTCCAACACACACGGTCTCTCATAATGGACCCAAAATCATTTGAGCGTTTTTCGTAACGAAAAACCTGCCAAATCGTAATTGGCAGACCCCTCAATGGCGGCCCAACCTCACCGTTCATTTTTCGTTTTGTTCCTCGCAGCTCGACCGCGGACACGTGGTAATCCCGAAATCCGTAACGAAGTCCCGAATCGCCGAGAACGCTGACATCTTCAACTTCAAACTGAGCGCGGAGGACATCAGCTACATCGACACGTTCGATTGCAACGGAAGAATTTGTCCGATGACAGGGTAATATTTTTTTTTAATCGAATATTGAAATCACGTCGATTCGTTCACGAGCAATTTGGCAACTTTCATTCCCTCGTTTGCTAATTTTCCAGCCCGAGATTGATCATTTTTTTATTTTCTTTCCAGAGCCGAGTCCAGTCCGTACCATCCGTTCACCATACCTTTCTAAAAGAAAACTCGCGAACATCGCGATTTGTTTTTTTCTTTTTCGCTCTAAGTCACACACGATTCGTCGATTCTCAGTTCACGGCACCATTGAAGAGGGCCCTTAATTTGATTGCGTATTTTGTGCTCTGGTAGCCAGGTCTCGAGTGGTCCATTTTTTACGCCTCGTTGAAAATAAAAGTCACGAAAATTCGTATTCGTCCGTGTTTTTTTTAAACCCTAAGTTGAATAAAATCCCCCTCGTGTAAGTTCCGCGAGGGCAATTAAAGCCTTAGGCCACAGTAACGGGTATAAAATCGTGTGCGAATTTAACCATTTTTTTCGTATGCAAAAGTCATTCACTCATAAAATTAATTACACGTCTATTTAGTATGAATATCAAGCTGTTAGAAAATATATGTTTTTTTTTTTTTTCGATGTACAAAATGGACTAATATTTTCTTTTATTATCTTTTTTTTAGGCGCCCCGCGGCGTGACATTTAGCATCCACAATTTTTTACCAAGAACAAAAAACAAAAATTTTCGTCAATCTACATTAGAATATCTAGATAAGTACATAGGGAATTTAAAAATATTGTTTTATTCAAAAGTTGTAGGTATTATTTCAACTTAAGAAATGAATCTTCAGTGAAAAATTTCGTTATAACTGCTCATAAACTGCTCATAAAATGAAAAGTTTTCGATTAAGAGCGGGGTAAAGTTAATTCGGCGAAAAAAAGGCATGTTTGTAAGATTTTTTTTTTGGCGTAACGAATAGTGTTCGTTTATTGAAAAATTTACATATAATAAAGTAACATTTGAACAAGATTCTCCTAAATTTGCATTGCAAAATATTCAAAATTGAACGAGTGAAAATTAAACCCCGGAGGTGCCTCGAAAAAAATTTGGTTTGCGGTGTGCACCATAACTCGCAACAGAATCATCTGAAACAAAAAAATCAAAATGCATTTGTTAAAGGAGATGTTTCTCGAGGATTTTCGCTAAAAAAATCGGCTAATTTGTTGTTGAAAAATTAGTAATTATTAAAAAAAAAAAACAAAAAAGCTCTCGACAATACCTGGTGAATTACGTGAAGAAGTACTGTGCAAAATTTCAAAGCGATTGGTCCAGTAGATTTTGAGTTATCGTGCACACGGACTTCAAATATGACAAGTCTCAGAAAAACGGTTTGAAAAACGCAGAAGAGTTTGGTCGCTTAGCGCTAATTGCACATAAGTTTGAGAACACTCCTCGATTGCATAAAAATCTGAGAAAATTCATGCATATTAAAGGTACTCAAAAGATTAATTTTGCATAATAATAATTCCAAAGTGTTATTAACAAAATGATGAAAAAAAAAAAAATTAGTCAACAAATTTCCCCGCAACCCAATTTTTTTCGTGATTCGTTCATTTTTCCGAACACGTATGAATTTTTTCATATTTTTCAATTATCTTTGAATTTTTAGAAATTCAAAATAAAACTCGATAATTTTCTTATACTCACTCAAAGTCGTCGATGCCAGGTTCGTAGAGGAAAAGGCTTCCATCAAGATGATCGAGAGCATCTTTTTGCGTTTGTCTACGCAAAACTCTTTCTTCTTTACTGTCGTGCGCGTGAACACGAACGAAAACGGACTCAAACTGTTAGTGTGACTTGCTACTGCTCAGCACGGCATACAGCGGTCAACCGATGTACAGACTAATGTGTATACTAATATACGCCATGCCTCGAATATACACAACTCGATCGGAACAGGCCCGTTTATCAAGAAATTTATTCGGGGTCGAAAAATACAATAGCGCGCCGCGCAGCTGCCGCCCAGGTATAAAACCCGGCATGGAGCAATAGACGCTCAAATACTCATAACTTCGTCAATTTTACTCCGATCGACTTGAAATTTTAACACAATATTCTTGATATATTACGCATTCGTTTAAAAAATTAAAACAAAATGAAAAAAAAAAAATTTTAATACTTTACCCCGCCCTTAATCAGAAATTCCGTACGTACTTCTCTGCGAAATGCAATTAGGAACATAACTTTTAAATTTGAAGTAAAACGAGTGGAAATTGTTGAAGTTATTTGTCCCGCCAATTGGAAAAAAGCTGTTTCAAGAAGTTTCGAGTAGTCGGCCATGCCGTACATCGAAAGAAAAAAAAAGTATATTTTTAATAACAGCTTGATATTCATACTAAATAGATGTGTAATTCATTTTATGAGTGAATCACTTTTTCATACGAAAAAAAAATATACTTTTTCATAATAATCAAATCAACTTTGATCATTGTGAATATACTTTTTCTATATTCTTTGAATTTTCTATATACTTTCTATATTCAACTTTGAATATACTTTTTCACAATAATCAAATCAACAACAATCAATTGCAGAATCACTTTTTCATAATAGAAAAAAATATAATAAATTCGCAAATGATTTTATACGTGTTACATGTAAAAACGTCGTATTTGCTTTGATGCAAACTCGGTCAGTTGCAATTTAGAATCGAGGCCATTGGTCGTACGAAGCTTGGGGGGAAAAAAAATTGATCCAGGACGATATTTGTCATGATGTTTTTCTGGCACGCCTATGTCATTGTGTGCGGAGGGTCGCTGTGGAAAAGGTAGATAATGAGTGTGGAAGAGCCCACAGCGGTGGGAGGGGCTGATGGATAACATATCGCGAACGGATTGTGCATTTTTTCCACTTGCACCCAAAGCAAGGTTGACAGTCAATTTGCGGTCTGGCGTTTGCAGAATAGCGTTTTCAGTCTCACGTTATCGCGCGTCGCGATTGCGACGTCAGGTGTAGCACCGGGAAAATCAGGGATTAATCGTTCGTGGACTGTGATAACGCGATCACTTGTTACCTGCCAATCTGTCGTTTCAACACTCCGGAGAGTGCAATGGCGGAGGTCACTTTTTATAATGGAAATAAAGCACCCATATTCGGCCTGGGAACTTGGAAAGTATGTTGATAATAGTACGAGGAAAATTTGCAGAATAAAGTTTATAAAAAATTGCGAGAACGTTATTTTTTCTATCAGAGATTGTACCTAATCGTATTTTTTTTATACGCTTATCCCAACGATGTTCTTCTTTTGATGACCCTCTGACTTTATCAAAATATCGCCAGTGTGAATTTAAAAATATAGCAGAGGCTTCCTAAGTTTCATAAATATTATTAATTCCTGAAATTAACTTTTGAAACTAACTCCTGAAATTCGTAGGTACGTCATTTCTGAATTTTTGTATCGCTCCTGAAATGAAAATAAACGAGAATCAAATCGTAATTGTTATTCGTGTAAAAAACCTCGACGCGGTTTCTCGAAATTTCGATTTTTTCAATTGACGATCTTCTTTGAAACAATTGTGAAATTATATTTTATGTTCATATTTTATTATATTTTATTATATATTATATTTATTATTATAAAGAATAAAAAGTCATTTAAAAGCTTAATTGTCTTCTTTAATTCGTAATAGAAAAGAAATTCATTAAGTTAATTAACAAACTATATAATTGATTGATTGATCATAATCAATCTTAATTCATTGATTCAACTTAATTCCTTGAACTTCTCAAAAATTATGAAATTCTTCGAAACGATCGTTAAAACAACTGCAAAAAGTGAATTCAAGTATTTTTCCGAAATCCCTAATCTTAAATAATATTTACAATTTTCTACTGTGGCAATCTTTGTTTGCGATAACTTTGTAAGGAGTTTATTTTGACACTCGGATGGTAAGATTTTTTGATAAGGGCATAATCGCCTGTAGTTGATCAATCTGTGTGCGCAAGGTTTTTTTTTATCTCTGTATTAAAATAAAGATCACATTATAGCTAGTAAAAAAAATAAGAACAAATAAACATTGTTGTTAACACTCATATATGGTCGGCTCCAAAGATTCGGTGTACGTTGATTTCTGTTCTATACAAATAAATGACGCAAATAAAATTGCCCCATTTACACTCTGATGGTGTGCAGCAAGCTTATAATTAAACAAGTTTGGACAAAATTTAAAAAAAAATTAACCCCGAGCGTGTGCAACAAATTTGTGACGAAATTTCGTCAAAACTAAAATCAGCATGAATCGTTCAAAAATCATCTTTTCGATCGTGCTTCAGTCAAAAATAGGCGAAGTGGAAGAGGCAGTCAAATATGCGATCGACATTGGCTACAGACACATAGATTGTGCCCCGGTGTACCGCAATGAGAAGGAAATTGGTAGGGCCCTCAAGGCGAAAATGGACGAGGGTGTCATCAAACGGGAGGATATATTCATCACCAGCAAACTTTGGAACACCGAGCATCGTCCTGCTCTCGTCGAACCGGCTCTGAGAAACACCCTTAAGGATCTCTGCATAGATTACGTTGACCTCTATCTGATTCATTGGCCCTTTGGGTTTAAAGGTAACGATCACGTAAAAATCTTCCATCGATCCGAATCAAAAAAATTAATCATCATGAAGTGGATCCCAGCGTGAAAATCCCCTCAGAGTGGATTTTTTATCCGAGAAACTTCGCCGTGTTTATCAACGGGCACGGCGAGTGCTGAGCGAAACGCTGAGCCGCGGCGAGTGGTGGGGGAAGCGTTGAGGCGCAACTCACAGTGGGCGGAGCGCTGAGGCGCTGCGACTGGTGGGGGGCAGCGCTCCGCCTATCACGTCGCCGCGAGCCACAAGGTCAGCAGCGCAAAACGAACAGCGCAGGCAGGATCAGCAGCACATGCGCAGTGCTCTCTCATCGCCATATCACAGATCGAGATCCTACCGTGCTCATATTTAATACAACATAAGCTCACGCATAAAAGCATTATGACCATCATGCATCTGATAACAATATTTACATGAAATCTTTCTCTACTGATACGTCCGTGCGTCAAATTTTTCCACCCGCGAATATATATTCTTCCTTCCGGATACTTATAAACTTGGAAGTCAAAATCCATGCGGATGAAATTCTCATTTTCAGAGGGAGACGAATGGTTAGAGACCAACGAGAACGGCGAGGCGATGACTACCGACGTCGACTACATCGAGACTTGGGAAGCGATGGAGGCCCTCGTGGCCAAGGGCCTCGCAAAGAACATCGGCACAAGTAATTTCAATTCGAAGCAGATCGAAAGGCTTCTAGCGCACTGCAGAATGAAACCGGTCACCAATCAAGTGGAGTGTCATCCTCATCTGACCCAAGTGGGACTATCGGAATTCTGTGTCTCCAAGGGCATTGTCATAACGGCCTACAGTCCCCTCGGTTCCCCAGACAGACCTTGGGCCAAACCGGAAGATGCTTTGCTACTTGAGAATCCCAAAATCAAATCTATCGCAGCTAAATACAATAAAACACCCGCTCAAGTGGTACTACGTTATCAGGCGAGTGATCAGTAAGAAGAACAAACACAAATGTTCCCCAGTTGCTTCCGACAGTCTAAACCAATTCGTAAAAACTGTGCAGATCGAGCGTGGACACATTACGATACCGAAATCGGTGTCGAAAACTCGTATTCAAGAGAACTTCGACATCTTCGACTTTAAACTGTCACCCGAAGACGTTCAACTGATCCATACGTTCGACTGCAACGGCAGAATTTGCTGCATGCAAAGGTTGCCAGTTTTTTTCTTTTTAATTTCGCCGATTATTCCCTGTATCAAGTATTGAGAACTTGATGAACTTTGCGTTCCTCCCTACAGCTCTAGCAAACACAAGTACTATCCGTTCGGAGAGGACGTCAAGTTCTGAGGGGATACCAGAGGACTCGATGCTTAAGGTAACGAAGACTGGAATTTGTTTATTGGTCGTCTTATCTTCTAATAAATTGCGCGACGAAAAAATTAATCGGTGATCCAAGAGTTTTTGTACATCCTGATCAATGATCCTGCATCAATCTTACTCCACTATAGCTTTCTCTCTGGGTGCAAATCCAATGAGGGCGGCCAGTCAGACTGTTGGAGATGTCTTGATGGCGAGGCGAAGTAGCGAGGCGTCATTCTTATTTGTAATGTGTATCCATCACTCTTACTGCAGTTTTGATCACTCGGTACGATAGCATAGTGCGGAGCGACGCGCTACAGCAGCTTCGATTTCCATCGCGATCATTCCTTCAAAATTGGCAAGAGTCCGAGGAGAAGTCACTTTCGTTGCAGCCACAATCACAACACTCGCAGTATTCTTCATCGGTGCTGCTCTGCTCGTTCGATTCCGCCGACTCGCCAGAATGCTCCTGTCCTTCATCGTCTTCCAGGTTCTTCAAATACGCCGCACAATCGCAAGCCTGATCGGACTGGCGATCGGCACATTTTCCCTTGCACGAGAAGACACGTCGCGAGGCTGGATCTCCAGTCTGCTGAGTGGGGATCCAACCTTGGCACTTTTTGCACGTGGTAGTCGGGCTCTGTTTGGCCAAAGTTGTCAATTGACAGCAAGCCTTTCCCTTGCAACATTTCCTCTGAACGCTCGTCGGAGGATTGGACATTTCGCACGGCGACTTGACGGGACTCGATACGTTTGTGGGGCACGCGGGACATCCTCGATCTCTCGACGAAAGAACGGATTTGGTGGTGACAGCGGAGCAACAAGATTTCGAAAAGCATCTTGATGATTGGGAGACTGGTTGGGGGTTGACGACACTTCGCGGTGGAGGAGCTCTCCAGGGGGTATGCGCTCCACCGGAAGTGGAGGCTTTTGAGGCTCCTGGACAAGACGACGGGACGCAGGACTTTGAGGATTTCTGCCAATGAACAAACGTGCAGGGTCTGAACGTTTTGTTTTTTTTTTCTTTCGGCTTTTGATACTGTACTCGACCGACCTGTCTTTCGCAGTTTTCTCCGCGGATCAGGAATGCCTTCGTTGGCACAGGCTCCAATATCTCCACGTTTCGCGTTCCGAATGTTCCGGCGGACTTTGTGTTTTGTTCTTTGCGCGCTGCTCTGTCCTCGGGGCGTTTCTTCGTGGAACTGGTTGGCTAGTTTTTTAAAGCGGTTTTTTGCATCATTTATTTGCAAATATTGCGCACAAAAAAAAATGAAATGACCGCCACATATTTAGAATTTGACCTGATGTGGAGTTTGCAACGAAAATATTTTTTTTCAATAACTTAATTCTTTTCTTTGGCCATTCAGACTGTAAAAATTACTTACACATTGGCACATAATTCCATTTGCGATTTTTTTTTTTTTTTGTTGATAATTTTAAAAATAAAGACATGAAAAATGACGAGAAAAATCATTGCATTGAAACTTCAACGTCATAAATTTGACGAAAATTCGTCAGCTCTTTATACATGAGTCTTGTTTAATTTTTTCGTGCTTTTTCTAAGACGATTTGCAGACTTTCAAATGCGCATTGAAATTTCCATTCTGGAAAAACGATTTTTAATGCAAAACAATATTGTAACCCTTTGACGGGATGATTCTTCCGAAAAAAGTTGAAACATTTATTCCTGAGTGTTAAAAAAAAAGTCACGATTTTTTTCAAACTTTGTACCAATGAGTTTCATATTTAATTCAATAATTTGATGAAATTTATTTAGTAAGATAGATCAGAGGGGAAATAAAGTGTAGAAATAGTAAAGGCTACATGAATATGCGACAAATAAAATGGGAAAAAAGATTAATAAGATAATCGACTAAAGAACAATCTGGGATACCCTTTACATATATATGACCTGCCTTGTACTTTAGAATTTCTTTTTTCGAACTCACAACTTCTTTGGGTTTGTGCACAATTTTTTTCTTCGTCTCCTGCACGGTGCTCGTTGAGGTATGCATAAGACAGCTATGAATTTTTCTCCCGCACGATGGATCTTTAGACATTGACTTTTGAAGCTCCCTCGAGGTTAAAATTCGATTGATTTGCTCTTGAAAAATGGTCTCACGTTCCTCGAGTTCTCTTATGCTATTTTTCAGATTAATTTCTTCCTCGCCAAGTTGGCGAATTTTGGCGATACAAAAAATATCCCCGGAGTGTATCGAGTGGAGACTCGGTGTTTTGTTCTTGCTCACTTCCTTCTCGAGCTTTGTCAGGACATCATCGAATTCTTTGTTCTCCAGCTCAAGGGATTCCAACTCCATCTGAGACTCCTCCAGTTTTATATCCGCAGCGATGATTTTATCCTGTTTAGGGCGAAAGTTAACGTCTCCAAAAAAAAAAAAAACGAGGCTGAAATTTGCATCGTTGCAAGGCCATGAATTTTTGTTAGCTTTCAAAAAAATGTCTCTCAAGTCTTATCAGCAAGGGCAGCTTCGGACCCTTAATAAAAAGGTAAAAGAAATTCAAACGATTTTGAGTGCGTTTTTAAAAATAGACATAATTCGGAAACATATTTTTCGTTGCGGTGCAGCGATGCAAACTTCATCAACTCAAGCATATACAATGCAAAGCTCAAAGAAAACCACTTTATCGTTGGGAATAAAAATTTCCATGTAATTTCGAAGTTCGAATTTCCTTCGTGACTTGCGAAAAAAAACTGCACTGTTAAAAATACAATAAAAAAATAAACTTATGAAAATTTCGGCAGTATACTGGAAATTGCGATAGCAAAGAGACAATAAATCGGTAATTTCAAATTCAAAAACGAGATAGCGCGATCGTGTGGTGACATTGATCTCTCACGATTTATACAAAACAAAAATGTTTCTTTTTCTATCCCGATAATCGAGATTTACCGGAACTCGTCGTATGTCGAATTCAATCGTGCCGTACGTGCAACTCGGCCGTTTCCATGTTGAGACTGTTGACGGTTTTCTTGAGATTGTCCACGAGTTTTTCGGTCGGATCGGTATGAGGGGCGATCTCGTTCATTATTTGTCGTATCTTGCGCAGCGGTGGATCGTCGTGTTTCTTTCCGGACTTCCACATGTTAAAAGCCATGATCGCGGGTATCGATCTTTCCAAAGCGGTTATTTTTTCTTTCAAATATTTCTGACGACTCGCAAGATCGCCCCGTCGCTCTTGAATCTTTGTGACAGCATTCTCGAGAAAAGGGGCACCCTTGTTCACTTTCAGATCGGACTTCGAACCTGTGGCAAGTTGGTTATTTTATAGTCTCACGATTATTGAAGACAGGATCGTCATGTCGAAGCTCGATATCGATCGATGCAAACGAATTCGTGGATTATTTTATTATTTTTATGGATTTTATTTTCGTTGCATAGAAAATTAAAAGATCTCGAAATATTAAAGTATTGTTTATACTTGTTTATTCTAGTGTTCTTATTATAATTATATTATTCATTTTCTACAATTATATGGTTATTGTTATTGTTATTATTAAGGAGAGATATACACCTAGATGGTCGAGGTCGAGGATTTAGAAGCTATGAACATTCCGTCGACCGTAGAAGACCTATACTATGGTCTGGTATCGATGATTCCATGTAAGTTGATAAATTTCATGATTTATTCATTCTCAAATTTTCAAACGCGTTTTTCTCAAAACCACGTTTTTCAAATCGGTACCCAAAATTTCTCGAAAACCAATGAACCGATTGCCTTGAGGTTTTTTGTGGTTATTCTATACACCATTATCTAGTACTTGTCATAGGATTTTTTTTCCGTTACTTCATCTTTCTTTTTTTAGGCAAAATAATAACGAATTTTTGGCCCAAAAATCACTATTTATGTTCAAACGTCCGCCATTTTGTCATAAATCGATATTTTCAAAATCGGCTATAACAAGTACTAGATTATAGTATCTAATTTAATAATTTTATTGGTTTTTTCTCAGATGATTTTTAAAGAAACGCCAGTGGGTACCGTATACGCAGATTTTTTTTACGACGCTCCAAGGATCATAAAATATCCTTGTATATTTTTGATATCTTTGAATAAAGAAAATTAAACATATTTTTGAATGTACTTATATTGTATGTAGTATTGATATACTTTTAGATAATTAAAACCCAAATCCAAAATTTCAAATAGTTTTCCTCGAAAAAATTCACAAAAATGACTTTTTTCCGGCTCCTAGGTGTATATCTCCCCTTAATATAACTTTCTTTTTGTCATAATTATATATTATTATTATTATTATAGTGTGATTTATTTATGTTAATATTTATTATACTTATTATTATTGATAATTCTCATTTATACTTATTTATAATATAGTAATGAAGTAACTATTCATGATTGATTTAATGAATTATTACTAAGTAGGATGAATTATTATGGAGTAAATATCAGGTGATAAATATTTCATCCTTATTAGAATATGAATTATTTTAGTGCCTTACAATGGTATTGGAATGTTAAAGCATGTAGTGCATAAATAAAATATTAAAATAAATCTCGATTGAGTTAATATCAAAACTATATCCGATAAATATATAGATATATATATATAGATAAACTCCGTCAAAAATGAACAAATCTATTTCTATCGATACACATTGAACAAAATTTATTGAAATCATTAATTGACCGCATGTCTTACATTTGCAAGAAGCTCCGTCGACTGAACGTGCAGGAGGGCCTGTAAAATTTGAATTATTTCGGTTGACGTTGTCCATAAGATGTCAAATGCCCGATCGAAAAATTATCAAGATATTGCGTACCGTGACTTTGTGAATCGTCCATTTCGATTTTCTCCTCGATGTTTATCTTCTTACGGAATTGATTTTTTCTTGATTGTTGACTTTTTCTTTCGATGTGATCGGATCGCGGTACGTGAAATTTGAAAAATTGTCAAGCACCCGTCAACGTTTGGTGTGAACAACGGTGGTTGACTTCGCGATACGATGATTGTCATTCGAAAGATTATGCGTTGCTGTCATCTCGCGCCTGCCACTCGAAGCGCCTATGTTCTCGTCTATCTCGGCTGGATAAGATGAGAGAAAATTCTTCGCTGATGCGACTACGACGATAGGTCTCGGATAGTTGCACAGCTGTTATTTTAATTCGTCTTGCTACACCAAGTCATCAACATCCACAAATTGTTCATACGTGACTGTCAACGATTACGCGCATCCGTTATTTTGGGATTAGTGAAACCAGCGATCTGTTTGGAACAACTGTTCGTTTTGGTCGTCAGTTCCATTCGGAATCAAACTGCGTAAAAGCACAAATAAACAAGGTTCATCTAGAAACATAAATAATTCAAAAAAACGTTGTCATTTATGCGGAGGTAAATTTTGATGAGAATTCATTGACAGTACCATTTCAATGGCCCTCAAGGAAGTTGAGGATTTACAAAATGCAGGAAATACCTATAGATGAAAATAACGCGAATCCCATGGACGACAAACTGCGATTGAATCAAAGAAATTCCACCAATACGTTGAACAAAATCAAACCGATACCCGAATCGTCCCTTCTGGGATACACAAGTCCGAGCGAAAAGTCGAAGAATTGCGAAACAAGTGGCCAAACTGATCGAAAGATCTTCAGTGCTCCACCTGGTGTCAAACGCTACAGCGTCAAGTGGTCCAACGTACGTAGAAATCCAGGTGATTAGTTTAGATTCGCATTCGAATATATTTTGTATCATCGTATGCTGCGATCAGTCGTTGCGAAACGATAACTTTGCAGATCCGATCAGAAAATGACAATCCCAATGTAGTAATCAAAGATCGAGAATTGAAATGAAATGGCCCAAGGGAAAGACTAATAATATCAGGATCGATGTAAATACAAAATCGTTACCAGAATCTGAAGTTTCTCATCAATAAAGGTCTTTTGTTATGAAAAAAAAATCCACAGATATTACACAAAGTGCAACTGTCTCATGGCATTGAAAATGTCATGAGACATTTCGGGTAATAAAAATCAGGTACATGTGAATATCCATTTATCCATCCATCCATCCATCCATCCATCCATCAATCTATCCATCAATCCATCTATTCATCCATCCATCCATCCATCCATCCTTCCATCCATCCATCCATCCATCCATCTATCCATCAATCCATCTATTCATCCATCCATCCATCCATTTATTCACCCATCCATCCATCCATCTATCCATCCATCTAAGCGTCCATCATCGATCCATCCATCCATTCATCCATCCATCCATCATCCATCGATCCATCCATCCATCTATCCATCTATCCATCCATCCATCCATCTATCCGTCCATACATCCATCTATACATCTATTCATCTATCCATCTATCTATCCATCCATCTATGCACCCATCCATCCATCCATCAATCCATCCATCCGTCCGTCCGTGCGTCCATCCGTCCACCGCCCCCCAAAGAGAATGAGAGAGCATGAGAGAGCATGAGAGAGAGAGAGAGGGGGGCCTCTCTCTCTCTCTCATGCTCTTTCATGCTCTCTCATTCTCTCTCATCCTCTCTCATCCTCTCTCATCCTCTCTGTCTCTCTGTACATGTACTGTACATGTACTTTACACCACATCACAATTTTTAACCGCAGATGTACACTACATGTCGTTCGGTATTTTTTAACCAGTCACACAACCTCAACAAACATATACATTTTTGAAAGCATTTTCAATGCTTAAAAATGGGAGCTCCGCAAACTCATGTCGCATGCTGCATCACCTTGTCCAAGTTGATCAAGAGCTGGTGAAACTTTTTCTGTCTCGGGTTGCATCTGCATGGAATGAGAATCCATTTCATCAAACGAAAGATGAAGCTCAGGAGGAACAGGCGTATCATCATTTTTCCCTTGATGACCCACGAATATATTTCTTGTCGAAAACCATCAGGTGGCCAGAGGTTCATCTTCGTTTGGCCTCAAAAGACGCGGCCTCGAATCAACCGCTTGATCTACTTCGTGCCTCTGCTCCGACGAATGCTCATCGGGCTAATGTATCTGGGCTCGGTTCATCTCTGGCCAGGGGAATACTTGCCTACGACGATTCCGTCGACGGTACCCTTACCCAAGCCACCTGTCAAATGCAGCGTGATCGAGCCCTTGTGGGAAGACGAAGACGCTACTGTTGCAAGACGACCGCGATAAATACTTTGGATATGCGAGCTCCTCTCATCTCTATCTGCATTCTTTTTATTTAGCCCTACGTTGTCGCACTGGGTCATTTTGACCCAGACGAATTTGAAATAAAATGCTCACTTTCCCAAAATTGGAAGTTGTCAATAATTTTTTACAACAAATCAATTCTATACTTTCGGGATTTTAATTATGCAGACGTATTAAGAAACGTTTAAAGTTTATCCCGGATTTTTTCGATAAAAACCGACCGAAAGATTTCTAGGAGCCGGTGCATGGGTCAAATTGACCCAGTGTGTCAAAATCGTGGCCAAATATAAGTGTATCAAGGAAGGTCTAATCCATGGCCGTATATACAGGTCTGGGCCCCCTCGTGAAGGGGAGGCACTTTTGTTTATTCCGCGCTTACGGGGCATGGCATGAGCGTAGTTGTGGCGACGGTCTAACGTAGTGGCCTAACCTCGTTTTGGCGGGGTGATCTCGAGTGTATCGTAGCCACGGTTTATATTCAATACGGAATAAAAAAAAGACGAAGTGTCTATATATTGCGATGCCAAGCGGTGCATGATTCCGGGATGCAGAAGAGGATACATAAATAACCCGGAGCACGTCTCATTATTTAAAATTCCAAATGATGAAGAGTTGCGTGCTAAGTGGGTGAAGGCACTAACGCCATAAATAAATGGACAATTAAATTAGCGATGTACAAATTTACATTTCCCTGTGCGGAGCATGCCGACGATTTCATTTCAATCGCAATTCACTACTATTTGCGGCTTCGTGTGCGCCCACTGACAGCCCAAAAAACGCGACGTGTCCAAAAAAAGTGGTGATACAAGAAAATATGCGAAATTACATAGGCCTTAGGGGTACAGGAAGGCGTACGCCTCAACTAATGGCCCATCGCTCATATTTTCGGTTTATGCTTTTAGTTTTTGTGTTCAACTAATTATTTAGAATGTATTAATTGTTCATTACGGCCACGTGAAGAGAAAGACAATTCGCATGCGCGCATACATCGCGCTCTGTTACACATGCCTCCGAGATGGCAGCGCTTCACTCTTTTGCGGCCAGTTCCGCAAAGAGAGGCGTCAGATAGAGGCCGTGGGCTAAACGTAGATGTGTCCAAAAAATATCAAATTTATAATTTCCACTAATTTAACCACATTGGCGAAAAAAAAATTCTCGAAGTCTGGTCAACTTAGGACCGTTTCTCATGGAAAATCGTCAATTTAACCGACTTTAACTGAAGTCGGTTGATAAGGTTAAAGTTCCAACGCAATTTTCGATTCCCCATAAAAGGCTGTACTAAATTTCTCAAATTTTACAATAACTCTCTTTCTCTAAAATAACGCAATCGAACTCGTGGAAATTACGAAATTGAGCTCTCTTTGGACGTATAAATATTTTTTCTTTAATCAGTGCTGTTGACATAGGTCGGCAAAACGCTTGACCCTTCAACAAGAAGGCTTCTCCTGTCATTGATCCATTTAAATCGTATTTTCACACTTTATTAAGGGAAGGTTCTGCCTTGTTGGGCCAAAAAATTTTCGAATTTTCACCATTTTTTTATGCGAAATAAATAGAGAATGTGGATATTAGGTATGTTGGCTAAGCGGTCTTTATTGAACATCAAAATATTTTTCAAAGTTTGACAAAACATGGTGGTGGGAGTGGGAGGAGCCACGTATGTCGGTGCGTGGACGATGACATTCTTCGCTTGCGGAAGTCCTAAGTCCCGGACAGGTGATCTGAAGCGAAAAAAAATCAAACATATTTTTACTTTGTACAATATTGTGTATAAGTGGACCTAGAATCAAGAAGAAAAATTGAAAAATAAAAAAATAGTGAGCGATCGGAAGGTTTGTTTTTTTTTTTAATTTCGCAGTTTTTTGGTAACTATTTTATTCTTCAATTTTTCTTCTTGATTGTAGGTCAACTTGAATAAAATATTGTACAAAGTAAAAATATGTTTGATTCTTTTGCTTCAAATCACTTGTCCGGGACTTTGGACTTCCGCAAGCGAAGAATGTCATCGCCCGCGCACCGACATACGTGGCTCCTTCCACTCCCACCACCATGTTTTGTCAAACTTTAAAAAATATTTTCATGTTTAATAAAGACCGTTTAGTCAACATACCAAATATCAATATTCTGTAATTAATACGTTTCGCATAAAAAATTGGTGAATGAACGAACATTTTCGGCCCAACAAGGCAGAACCTTCCCTTAACCTCAAAAACACAAATTCGTTGATGTCTACGTTAATTCTTATTTTCTCGTCCGCCCAAAACAGCAATTCCCGTCCGATCCTCAATGAATACTCCAATCGCTTGTTGAGTTTTTGTTGACCATCATGAGGCACTGGGTACCAACCCAGTGCCTCAAGATGCATCAGACTCAGAAATAGGTAGTGTTCGACCTAAAGAAAAGTCACATTCATTCCAAATTGTATACTAACAAAGTAAATTATTATAAATACCATTGTGAACATGACTGGCAAAATAATTTGTTATAGACATCACTGTAAACACGTTATCATCATTTTGTTCCAAACTTGAATTGCAATACAAGTCAAAGGTTACCATGCGCCATTTGTTCAATTGGGTGAAAATAGATACAAAGAAAGTTTCAGCCTCGGCGTAAATATTACCAACGTCGTGTGATATAGGTTTGTATCATATGACGTCATATTAAACGACCAGCCTTGCGGGACTATCGGAGTTTATCGTTGCAAGGCAAGTCAGTCTCCGCCAACCGGTCCTTGCGAAAACATCGATGTGAAAGTTCGCAACGCGAGATCACAGCAGAATATTAAAAACCTATTGAGAAGTTAAACACAGAAGGAATATTACAGCGATAATCAAATTGAGCGAGAAAGAAATTTACAGAACCGTACTGTACGACATTTTTTTTAATAATCCGTCTAATAGATGACATTGTGTTCGATAAGGTGCAGATCGATCAATAAATATCCATATCCTCTATCACTACATATTTTGCCAATTTTTCGACTCTCCTGATACATTTCGCGTAGATTGAAAAATGGATGTCAGTACGTTGATAATCGTCACGACATTATCTTTAATTCTGTACGTTGTGGGAGAAAAATTGTACAAATTGTACACGTTCTCTCAAAAGCTCAATAAAATACCTGGGCCCAAGTGTGCGATTCCGTTCTTTGGTATTCCCTGGGAAATGATACAGCTTCCGAAGGAAGGTTAGAAAATTGTATTGATATTGAATCGCAATTAGATAAAGAAACAGTTCAACGTAGAACAAAAATCAACAATGTTTTTTATCCAGATCGTATAGGTTGGTCCGAAAAATTGGCCCAACAATACCAGAATGGAATATTTCGAATGTGGGTAGGCACAATAGGACTCGTCGAAATAAGGAAGCCAGAACAAATTGAGGTAAACAATTCAAAGCAAGTATTCGTTACAAAAAAAAACTAGTTGATTTTATTTTAATTATTTTATAGTTATATGCTGTTTATTGTTAATAATAGAGACATTATGCATTTTGCTTCATCATCATTTAGATAAATTTTGATATTTTTTTCTTGTCGAAAAAATTCAATGTTTCTCGCATATCCATTATGCTTGAATACCAAGATCGAGTGAAGTATTTTTCTTTTTGGTTAAACTTCATTGACATTCTTTTCGCGTACAGGTGATACTTCGCAGCAACGTTCAAATTACGAAGTCTCTTTTTTATGATTATTTAATACCGTGGCTGGGACAAGGACTCTTAACATCCACCGGTAAGCGTCTTTTTGCATCGTTGTCTCTATTTGTTGGGATAGTTTTTTCCTCATTTCGCCTCATTGTTCCAACGAATTCAACAAAACAAAGTTTTATCGTTTATGGTTATTGGAATTGCTTCAAATTTCGGTATTATTTTATTTAATGATCGAAGTGTGATAACAGAAGCACAAGCGGAAACAGATATCAAAAGTACATTTTAGCGGAAGCGGAAACAGCAGCGGATGCGGACGCGGAAGTGTAAATCGTTAAACAAAATAATTCTTTTAAAAAGACTGTTCTCTTTATTAAATTAATTTTCAAAATGTAATAACGACAAGTCATATAACTTGTCGTTATTATATAACTTGCCGAAAAATATTGCAGGGTGAATAAGCGGCAAAATTACTTTTTGTTAAATATTTAACAAAAATTAATTTTGCCGCTTATTCACCCTGCAATATTTTTCGGTGTTTTTCGTATATGAGACCGGGTCGACTGAATAATTGTTCAGCGGCTACGCTACAGGAAGGGGGGCGTACACAAATTACGTACCGCCAAATTCCCCTCCCCCTCCCTCTATTCCGTTACGTAACGGGTGCTTTGGCGTCAATAATCGCGATTTTTTCCATAGACACAACTAATGATGAAAGGATCGGGCTTATACTAATTTTATTAAGTATACATTCTTCTAGTTTTAAACGAATTTGGATGAAAAAATCTTTTTATTTAACCGAGACATATGCCTTGATTTGACGAACAATCTTACAGGCTGTCACTCACGAATTTTGATAAGTCTCAGATATGTTGTAGAGGGACCTACCCGGAGTACCTGAGTAAAGGGATTTTATACAACGCTCTTTAGTTTTCGAGAAAAACCGTTCGAAAGTTCAGCTCGTAGCTACTAGTAGGTACTATACCGGTACGGTTGCACCTTTGTCGAACCAGCGGGCGTGGCCCAGTGGGCAAGTCTCCCGGCTCTGACGCTCGAGGTCCAGGATTCGAGTCCCGTGATGGCGTTTTCTTTTTCACAAAATATAAATAAATTCGATGGATGATGCAAAACCGTCTAATTATTATTGTTTTATTTTTTAACTTTTTATTCATTTTTTAAATTGGGGAGATTACGATTTCCGGCGCACCAAGATTTGGATGCAAATTTGTATGGTTTTTTTTATTATAAGACTTTTTTCAAGAGTGATAAAAATAGAAAATCGACTTTTAAGGGGACCAAACGAGATGTTGAAGTTCGAATAATTTATATTGAATTATTCGGGAATTGGGTCAGGTTTGCGTTTGTGTGTGCATGTGTGTTGCGTGTATGTGTTTACCAGCAACATTTAAAAGATGTGTGTGTATGTGTGTGCCTCGTCCATATTAGGTGTGAAATCGAAATCGGTGAGATCATCGTCCGATGTTTCTTCCAATTCCTCATGGGGTGCGTAGAACTAGGGGGAAATTTAATTTCCTACAAAAAGTGTCTCTTATCATTTTTCCGATAACTGCATATTTACCGAAATATTTTAAAAAATTAAAAAAGTCAATATATATCGATATCTCGAAAACCAAGCGAGATGTCGAAAAATGTTATTCTGCACTTTCGATTTCTTTCATCAAAATGCATATGAATCAGTCGTTAGATCTTGACGCCCCGGAAAGCGTAATCTTGCCTTTAAATTTTTTACTTTCCGTTTTTTTAAATTATTTATTATTATTTTATTTTTCACGCAGGAAAAAAAGAGAAGAAGAAATTATAACATACTTCACAAGAAACTGCAGTTTATTATTTTTTATTACAATATACAGGTTTATCTTACTCGCTATCACTGTGGTCGCTTGTTACATCAGGACAATATTGCGGGTGGTATTTGTCGTAAAAGCAAGTAAAACACAAGAGCAAAGAGCAACGTGCACTTTGTATAAAAGCTATGGCCTTGCAGGCGCACGGAGTTTTGAGCAGCGTTATTGGAAAGCATACTTGATTGGCATTTGAAAACAGCGGTCTTTCCTCAATTAACTTCGATGCAAACCACGCATCTTTAATCATCGGCGCGAAAGCAGGGGCGCTTAATTGATAAAGAATCAAAGAATGGATTTGTATGGAATCTTCCCTTGACGCAATTTCTCTGTTATTTTTTAACAAGTCGGGAGCATTTTGTATTTGTTTTGTGAAAATGTTCACTTGCCGGTAAAACTATACATCGCATGGTTGGCAAATCGGCGTGCACTTGGGCGATATAACTTTTATACTGCATGTACATGCCTTCTACTCGTCTAAAGAGATGTGATCGTAAAGCGTTTGATCAGCGTGAAAAAATGTGCGTAACTCCCGCAGTCGCGGAAGCAAAAGCTGACTGTTGCATCACTAATATTAATATCTATTGGCAACTTTACATTCTTCATTTTTAGTCGATCTAACACTCGGTTAATAACTTTTTTGGCATCTTTATCCGTGCAGAATGTAACCGGGCATTCCCTACTTTGTGTCCAGCCCTGACCAGACTTGCCTTCTTTGATTTACCTGACCGGCGGCCCCTCCCATGGAACAAACCGGGAAGATTGCATAATCCTTTTTTTACGGCTTGCCCTCTATGAAAATTACAATCTTCTAGCCGGGATACATTGCGAGCAAGTTCATCATCACGTAACGTCTAACCGGCCAGAACATTGACATCTTCTGAAAAGTGGAGCCTGTCTTTAAGAACTAAAGAAAAGCGACTTTGCTTTTCACCTCATCAAAGATATTAGGTGTACAAATAAGTTTTAGGACAGTTTTCAAAAAATTCAAGATTTATTAAAAAAGAAGTAAAACACAGTTATTCATCGAAGTAATCTCCATCGCACTGAATGACCTTCAGCCAACTCTCAGGTAACTCGCGGATGCCTTTCGCAAAGAAACTTTCGTCTTGCGAGGTGAGAAATTTAGCGACCCGTTTTTCCACTTCTTCAAATGTTTTGAATCGCACGTCAGACAAATCGTTCTGCATTTTCCGGAATAAATGATAATCGGATGGGGCTAAGTCTGGTGAATACGCCGGGTGTAGTACAGCTTCCCATCCAAGCGCTAGTAACGTATCCTTGACCGGTTTACCCACATGAGGCCGCGCGTTATCATGGAGCAGTTTTACTGGACGTTTTCCTTTACCAGAAAATGGACGTTTCTTCTCAATTTCTTGATTCACTTGCATCAATTGATGACAATAGCGATCGGTAGTAACTGTTTGACCAGGTTTGAGAAGTTCATAATACAGTACGCTTTTCATATCCCACCATATGCACAGCATGACTTTGTTACAATGAACATTGCGCTTTGGCGTGGATGTTGTCGGCTCGCCGGGGTCAACCCAATGATATTTGCGTTCCGGATTATCAAAATAAATCCACTTTTCATCGCCGGTCACAATTTTCCACAAGAAAGACTTTCTATGTTGCTTGTTGTAAAGACTCACACAAATGTTAAGACGGCTGTTTTTATTTTCTTGAGTCAGAAAGTGTGGTACCCACTTTGTTCCTTTTCGAATCTTACCCATTGCTTTTAAACGATAAGAAACAGTTTGTTGAGTTACTCCAAGCTGTTCCGAAAGTTGTTTCTCCGCCTGACAAGAGTTTTCATCCAGCAACGCTTGCAGTTCCTGATCGTCCACCTTTACAGGAGGCCCCGTGCGTTCACGGTCACTAACGTCGAAGTCACCTTCTTTGAATCGCTTATACCTCACATGTACTTTTAGATACAATGTTGTCTCCAAGAACAGAACATATCGATTCACACGCTTTCCTAACACTTTTTCCTTGATGGAATTCATAGCGAATGCAGTGTCTAATAAATAGCTTATCGGTCTGCATGTTTAATTTACAGAATTTATAGGTTATGTTTATGACTCCATTACGTTTCGATACTACATATCAAGCGCCATCTATGATAAGTGAGCGGGACCTTTGAATTAATTTAGAATAGCTGTTATGATACAAAATCGAAGTGTCCTAAAACTTATTTGTACACCTAATATTTATAATTGATTGGGATGAAACTAATATATCTGTTGTAATTATATTCATCATTGAAAGCATTCATTTCATCAATGAAAATGGACGAGGATAACAATGCTTGTCATAAATACCAGGATCACAATAACTAATGATTTGAGCATAAAAATAGCCAAATTGTTTTATGGGACAAAAAAGTAAAGCAGGTCATTCGTGGTTTTTGAACGCCTTGTCGCCCTGTTGGGAAATATCAATGTTCTGGCCGGAAAAACATTACCTGAATGTATTTCGCCGACAATCCGCCAGGTGGCTACAAGCAAAGCGCTTCGCGTAAGCAAGGTACCATCGTACGAAGATAAAAGTTCGTCCCGTCAGTTGTACAGAAGTGTTATGCTTACAACCTGCACTAACGATTGTGATTTTGCGATACTTGTGAAATAACCCTTTGCTCTCTAGGCCTTTTTCGCTCGGATAGTGATCTGTGTACGTTTTTCTGTCTCTTTGCCTATCGAGAAACGCGAGCAAGTGCATGTAATATGTTGTCGAAATACTAAACTGAATACCCTCTCGATGTTACCTCCTCAAGGATTCCAAAAACGCTGAAACGTCATTTTCCATTTCCTCGTTTGCTCCTGGTTATTTCCCGAACTATTCCCAACAACTTTCCTAGCCATTCACCGCTTGTTCTCCGGCCCGTTCTTGATCAGTTCCCCAGAAAGAGAACGGCGGTTCGGGACCTAGCCTTAGACATGTGATATTGCGAACCTATTCTAGGATGGAAGGCCTGACCGGAACCTGATGTTATCTAGGGAAGGCAGATCAGGGGCAGTACTTTTTCCTAATCCAAATTTCTACGCGGGTATTTGGATTTTCCTGTTTTTCCTTCCGTTTCCAGGGGCTCAATGGTTTCACGATCGGAAGCTCATAAACCCGGCGTTTCATGTCGGTGTGCTCGAAAACTTTGCTGACGTGATGATCGAAAAAGCCAATATTTTCAACAAATGCATAGATCACGAGATCGAGATCCACGGTGACAAATCTTTCGATATTTTCGAACTGGCAGTCAGATGCACGCTCGATATCATATGCGGTAAATACCTGCGCTCAATTCCCCCCGCCCCGGACTGTGCACAACACCTTGAACGCAATCAGGGTTCCATTTAGGTATTTCTTTCGTGGAGAGCCGTATTTTGTTGGGGCATAAAAAATAAGTTACTATCAATTATTATACCCAACTATAAACTGGAATGAAAAAAAATATCGCGCCAATTTGGTAGATTTTGACATTTTTGCATTTTCTCTTAAGGGGTCTTCTCACTTTAGACGCTCGAAAAGGCTACTTTCATGATTTTTTTGACAGCTTTATATTATAGATATTGATGTAAAAGTTGTTACACTTAATAAATACACTTTCAAAATACATTTTAAAAAAAATTATTGATTTAAGTCACTATTTATAGACGAAAATGGTAGTTAAAAAAATGTCCTAAAAAAATTGTAGGTCTGCGCTGTTGATGAAATCTCGATGGATCATCCGAAACAAAAAAATCAAACTGGTTTTAGATTCAGGATGTTAATGGCTATAGCGCATATCGTACAATTTTTTATGTATGCAAAAATAACAAAATGGCAGATATTTTTCGAAAAAAAAAAACGTGTTTTTTTCGCCGTTTTTGGCAAAAAAAATGAGTAACTATCAAAATTTAAAGAAATCCTTGATATACGCTATACGCGAGGAAAACGCGTTTGAAGTTTGTTTGGGTTACATAAATACATAACAAATTTTCTTGACATGTATTTCGAAAGTGTATTTATGGAGTGTAACAACTTTTATATCAATATCTATCATATAAACCTATCAAAAAAATGCATGGAAATAGCCTTTTTTAGCGTCTGAAGTGAGAAGACCCCTTAAAAGTCGTGGCTACGAAAATTCTTCTGCCAGTCACATTTTTTCAAGTTTTATTATAATTAATATTTTCGTCAAACATTCGGTGAACCCCTGTTTTTATTGTCGTTGCGGAATCTTTAGAATGTTTCATCCGCGTAGAGCAGTTCATATCAGACGTCTAGATTTACTTCGTGTATAAATCATTACATAGAAATATGGTCAGCGTGTCATTTCCATAAAGTGCCGTATAAATAAGACGATTTTTACAGTCATAACTTTGAGTTAAAAGTTCGGTAACTTGGCATGAAATTTCCTCAGTATACCGAGATATGTTTTTATTCAATTATAAACAAAAACCAGTTAATTGTTAAATATTTCAGTTTGTGAAAGGAATACCTTAATAATAGACGTGTGTGCTTAGAAACGGCGATGGGAGTGAACATTCAGGCTCAAGAAGAGGTCGGCATCGAATACTCCACAGCTGTAAACACGTAAGTCATTCTCTATTTCGATCGACACTAACCTCACTTTTCCAAAATTTCGTTCATAGAGCTAGCTTTAAAAAATAGACCTGCATCTTTACCATTCTTTCGGTGTTGGCACACTTTCTCGATGCGTTGGAACATAGAATCTGAAAGCATTATAAGTTTGAGGGTGCAATTTAAAAAACCTCCAATGATGATAATAAACCGAATAAAAATATGACATCACTACAGTTATTATGATAATGCGATACATTTGTTTTCTGATACCGGCGCGCTGGTCTGATACGTGGGCGTATAATTCGAGCCAGCAATTCATTTCTCGACGACATGCACCGTAGCTCTGAAACTCAGAGGCGAACATGGGATCGGCTGTATGGGGATCGGTTTTCCGCAGTTTCCCGATGCCCATGGCAAAAATGTCATGGCAATTGCGATATGGAGGGGGAAGTCGGGAAAATTTTCTAGCGTTCTGTATATCATGAATAAAAACAAGAAAAAAACCGCACTCAAAAAGCTTTACTCGTTTCCTTTAAAAAAAATAAAATGTAAACACCTGAAATATGGCACTCCAAGGACAAAGTCTCCCTTAAAATGTTCTTGAAAAAAAATTAGTGGTATACATAGAGGGATATTTTTTAAAGAAAGAAAGGTTCAAATTAGAGCCATTTTTACAAGCAATTAGCAATTAGGGCACAATGTATATTACTGTGTTGTTGTATAAAGATTTCCGGTGTGTATCGGAAGGGAATGGACAAATCTTCGTTATATCGAGGATTTCGTTATATCGAGGTTCGACTGTATTGTATTGCCATTGCACTATTATAACATAATAATGATATACTAGGGTAGGCTGGGGTCAATTGGAACGTTTTTGAGAAAATCGGTTAGTGTGACTTCATTTTATACCCTATTTGTTTGGTAATGGGCTTTAATTAGAGCTAGATTGTCTGCCTATATGATAGCATTATTGATTTTGCTTCTTATATGCCCTTAACTTAGGTAGAAGCTATTTAGAAAGCCTCGGAAAACGTTTCATTTAACCCTGTGTCGGGGTCAATCGAAACAGTGCTTGGAGTTATTTGAAATAGGTGTTTTCAAATGATTGAACTAATGTTTCTACTAAACCCAGGTACTGTTAATTATGTGTATGAAGTGATCAAGTATATTTGTTGTGAATAAAAAATACTTTTAATCAAAATAATCAGTTTTATTGCTTTTGATTCCAGTTTGAGTATCACTGAAAGTATATTAAGGTTTTTTTTATGTTATTTTACTTTTCAGACGATTTCATGGCCTCTTAAAAATCAAACAAGATTTGTAAAACTTGCTTGAGTACGAAAGTCAATAGAAACGTTTGTTCGAGGTCAACAGAAACAAGTTTCCATTGACCCCGAACCGTTTGTTTCAACTGCCCCCACACCCTCGCTTCAAATGATTTATCAAACAGCAAAAACCCTAAATGTTGTATGTAGGTACTGACCACAACAAACTCAACTAGGATATTCATAGTAATGATGATTGTAAGCCACGCTGAAGAAGGAACAATAGTTTTGAAGCAATACGCAAGATACCAATAGTCACAAAAGTTACTTTTTTATGTAGCGGTGACCGCTGAGGTCGCCGCTTCGAAAATCTACTAATAATTGTGAAAACCATTCTCCACGGTCTGTTTCTTCGCATTCTTTTTTCAAGGATTTCTGCGGTCGTCATCAGTCGTTTTTTTCGACCTTGGTTAATGTGGGATTCGATTTTCTACAAAACAAGCTCTGGCAAGGCTTACATCGCCGCTATCGAAAAGTCCGACTCATTATGCACACGAGTGAGTGGTCCTCGTGTCAGGTTTATATTTGCCTCGATATATGCGACCCAATCCACAAGATTGACTGACCTTTTTCACAGGCCTCCTATGAACTATTTGGAATATCATTCGAATACTTGATGTTCGATTTGAGATTATTTAATCGTTTTTTTTTTCACATGGAAATGTCAGTACTATAGGGTAAGGCCGGGGTCGTTGGCCAGAGTTTTTTCAAGAAACCGTCAAAATAATAATACAGACATTTGTTAATTTATCTTCATTTGTAATTAAACTTTGAACATTCAACTTTGAGATGATTTACGAAATTAAAACAAACTCCTATCAGATCAACCTTAAAATTACTACTTTTTTAAATCACGATTGGACTTCTCTCCCGGAGTAGCCGGGTGTGATGGCCATAGCAATAGAGGTGAGATGGCCAGTTACCCAGCATTGTGCTCTCGGTTTTCTCTTTGGTTTTATGTTTTGATTCTTTTTTTTTCTCTCTTTCGGCCACATCTGGAACACAGACCATCGAAATCAGTATAATTTTTATGTACCCAAAGTTGGCACACTATCCACTGAAGCCAGTCTTCGATGAGACGAGTTTCATAATAATGTTCTCCGCAACATTTTTTGTCATTGTTCTTATGTCGTCTTTCTAAGGTCTTCCTAGGTATTTCGTAGGCCCTAGCGGCCGCACGAAACGACAATTCATCATTTTTTACAGCACTAATAGCTGCTTTTAATGATTATTCAGTCCAGTTCCCTCGCAGAGCAATTGCTTTTCGCTTGTACTTATTAGGCACCGAAAACAAATGTAGAAAAAATGAGTTACTTGACACATTACAACCAATACTATGGCCATTATACACCGACTGTACGTGGCCATCTCTCCTAATCTCCCAGGAGAGATGGCCATATCGAAAATGTAAACAAATAGAAACAATACTTCCGAAATCTTGAGGTTATAACAAAGCACTGTTCGTGAACTATTGAAGACATACAAAAGTAGCAATCACTTTAACAAAATAACATCACCACAATGTCAAACATGAAACGTTCAAAAGAAATGTGCAGTAGACAGAATAATTAATAAGGGTTTTACTTACTTAACATTTTTTACCAAACTTTTGCGCATACACTTACACCTGCGCACGATGCGAAGCGAATTAAGGCGAGGTATACATTTAGACAGGAAAAAAATAAACAATATTGAGGGTTTTTTTAAACTGAGAAATAATTATTCTACGATTATCAAATTTTAGGCATAATTTAATAGTATATTTAAGTATACGAAACAATTTTTTTCAATTAGTTCATCATCCAAATGACGGTGCTGTGGTAGAGTGTTACAGCAAGGTTGCCGCGGGAGTTGCGAATAGGCGTGCACTCTAGCTTCCCGTAAACTTTGATTTGCACAAAAGTTCAAAATTTTTTTTCAGTTAGAACATGTATAGTTTCTATGTGACCGTAATTAAAATAAAGAAAATGCAAATTTGAGAAAATGACACGCTTTTATAAAAAAAAATCAACATTTCTGTAAAATGTGGATGAAAAAAGGTAGTTTTTTTTTTTCAATTTTTCAAAATCAAATGTCGTCAAGTAGAAGGTACCAATATTATCAATGTTTCTACCAAGTTTCAACTCAATCGGCTTAATAGTTTTTGAGTAATCCTGCACGCCAATTTCGATAATGCAGTTTTGAGAAAAACGCGTTTGAAGTTCACGCCTGCTCAGACTCCGAGCGGTGAGGCACAGCGTTGACGGGCTGTAACAGTTGAAGTTTTTCGAATTTCGGTTTGAAACTTT
Organism: Ophion obscuratus; assembly: GCA_964007375.1. Classification (NCBI taxonomy): domain Eukaryota; kingdom Metazoa; phylum Arthropoda; class Insecta; order Hymenoptera; family Ichneumonidae; genus Ophion; species Ophion obscuratus. The sequence goes on along the minus strand of OZ023316.1, from coordinate 51,711,799 downwards.
GGGAAGATATTCTACATATTAGGCATTCCACGTCACTTCAGCCAGTAAAAAAAATCCACACATAATTTTGAAAAATCGAGTTACTTTATTGAAAAATATTCACCGAGTGTTGACATTTTTTTTTTTAATTTTGACTTTTTTCTCATTGATTACCATTTATCAATATTTTTCCATTCAAATGCCTGTATCTTTGGCAGGTTTGACGTATTTACATTCGTAAAAAATGAAAATCTGCGTCTTTTTCTAGCCTTCCGGAAAAAAATTAATTTAGATTTTATCGAGCAAGTCAAACGTCCGTTTTGGGGCAAAATATGCAAAAATATTTTTTTCTCAAGGAAAGACACTCGTTATTTTATTTTAAAGAATTTCCTCGAATTGTGTTTACGAAAAACGTATTTTTGATATTTTTCATATTATGAGATTCCTTAACACCGTGAAGTAACAGCTATTTTTATTTTCAATTTTTTTAAATTAATATTCGATTCAAGAGTGTGGAGCACTCGCTGTATGTTGATCAAGTTTTTGAAATACATATGACATATATGTCATATGTAGTGGAGCCTTGGAGTGCTCCACACTCTTCTATCGAATATTAATTTTAAAAAAAATTTAAATAAAAATAGCTGTTACTTCACGGTGTTTAGGAATCCCATAATATAAAAAATACCAAAAATCCGTTTTTCGTATTCACAGTTCGGGGAAAATGAAAAAATAAAATAACGAGTGTCTTTCGTTAAGAAAAAAAAATATTTTTTTCATATTTTTCCCTGAAAAGGACGTTCGACTTGCTCAATAAAATCTAAATTAATTTTTTTTCAGGAAGGCTAGAAAAAGACGCACACTTTCGTTTTTTACGAATGTAAATACGTCAAATCCTGCCAAAGATACAGCCATTTAAATGGAAAAATGTTAAAAAATGGTAATCAACGAGAAATATGGTCAGAAATTTTTAAAAAATTTCGACACTCGGTGAAAATTTTTCAATAAAGTAACTCGATTTTTCAAAATTATTTGTGGATTTTTTTCTACTCGCTGAAGTGACGTGGAATGCCTCTTATATGGGTATATCGTTTAAAGAAGAAAAAAAGAAATCGATTTTTTTATGGTTGTAAATGCATATCCCGCCTTAAGCAGTAACTGGTGACATCTAGTGCGCAGTTCTATAACACATTTTTAATGGCCGTCTCTCTTTTGTTGAAATTACCCTATACAAAAAATCATCTCGAAGCGAACAAATTACCATTTTCAATCAATTTAATATGGATAATACCATTTCTCACGGATTGTATAATTATTTATACCAATTAATGGCCGATTTCCCAACGACTCTACCAATCACACTTTTGTCGTCGGAACTTTTGCAGGTAATAGAGAAAAAACAGCGGGACAGAAAATCAGCATGCAGCGGAAACGACAATCTGAAATGCAAAACTGAAGCCGATGAGAACAGTTCGTTTATTGAAAGTATCGCGGTAATTTATTATGGAAAATACGTGCACATTGATCATTATCAGGTGAATGGTTGCAGGTAAAAGCAAGAGAAAAGCTTTTCTGGATATACTGCTGGAAGCGAACGAAAAAGAGGAGAATCCACTGACCATCAAGGAAATTCGGCACCAAGCAAATACGTTTATGTTCGCGGTGAGTTCGACGTGATCGAATGGTCGCATCGAGACTTTTGTTTACACGAGATATCGACAAGTGCGGGTAACCGAGTCAACTATTCAGTAAAATCCTAAACCTTCTTTCAGGGGTAACACCACTCTAGCGGCCGAAAAAAAGATCTTCGACGATTTTTTTTTTGGTATAATAAAAGGAATGGGAATTCTTTTTAGAGGGATAATTCAGCATATGTTTAAGTATAGATATTTTTTTATTATTTTTTAAGTACAAAAGGGAGCCAATCGTCGAAATGATTTTGAAAAAACATCTCCAGTAGCGAACAAATTTCTTGTGAAATGTAAAATCTGGAACAAAAATTAAAAAAAAAATTAAATCTATATACTAATGGCTATAGAAGTACGGAGGGATTTTTTATTTAATTAAATTCTGTAAAAATGGTTCATTTTTAACCAAAAAAATCGTTTTTTGCTAAAAAATAAGCAGTAAATTGTTTATAAAATAAAAAGTTTACATCGAATCGAAAAACCCCTACGTACTTCTATAAAGGAGGTAATTGTGAGTTACTGTCAAAATTTCAAGTGTTCCATTGAAAAAAGTTGTTTCGAGAAAAACACGTTTTCGTTATGTTAAAGCATGGTTTAAAGGGTTAGGCTACTCTAGAGACTGAAAAAATAGGCTTTTTGGGGATTTTTTCAGAAAAATTACAAAATAAATCAAGGTTACAAAAAAGGGTGTTTATCATACATATCAGTGACTGTATACAATAATTTTTTTGAAGCGATTAATTTTAAAATGGCGGCTGTGCAGCGTTTATCTCAAAACTGCATTTTTTAAGTTGGCCGGAAACGTAACTCAGACAGTTTTTAACCGATTCACTTGAAATGTTGAATATATCTTGAAAAATACATTGTCTATGGAAGTACATAGGATTTTATTTATATTCCATAGTTCATTTGTTACTAACAATCTAATCTGACGAAACGTTTCACTTTTCAAAAATTTGCCTAAAAAATCGTCAGATAATTGTTAATAACAAATGAACAATGCAATATAAAAAAAATCCTATGTACTTCCATAGACAGTGTATTTTTCAAGATATATTCAACAATTCAAGTGAATCGGTTTAAAATTGTCTGAGTTATATTTCCGGCCAACTTCAAAAATGCAGCTTTGAGGTAAACGCTGCACAGCCGCCATTTTGAAATTCATCGCTTCAAAAAAATTATTGTATACAGTCACTGATATGTATGATAAACACCCTTTCTTCTAATCTCGATTTATTTTGTAGTTTTTCTGAAAAAAGCTCCAAAAAGTCTATTTTTTCGGCCTCTAGAGTGGCCTAAGGCCTTGAGCAATTTGAAAAAAAACCATTTTTTCAAAATCCTGGGGTGGTGTTACCCCTTAAATACGTTGTACGTAATACGAAGAGAAAACTTTTACGTGCCGCTAGTCGAAGGCTCAAAAGTGATAATATCGAAGGGAATATTGCTCACGCGCTATCGAATGGCAACTGATCATAGGAATTATTGTTAGGGTCACGATACCACTGGTGCTCTGGTCGGTTGGGCGCTATTTTGCCTCGGCAATGCGCCAGACGTTCAAACAAAAGTGCACGAAGAACTTGACGAAGTTCTGGGTGACTCGGACGATCAGACTACTCTGAAGCGATTGTCCGATCTCAAGTATCTCGAGAGAGTCGTCAAGGAAGTTCTCCGGCTTTATCCAAGCGCTCCAACGATCAGCAGGAGACTTACCGACGATTTGCAAATCGGTAAAACAGCCTCGACTAAACGGGTTTATATTTCTTGTTCCATTGAGAGCTGCTGTGAATTTATGCGAAAAAATAACAAATCTTTTTTGTCTGACACTTTTAATACTCGAATTTAATGATACAGACCATTCATTGTAAGTTGTGACAAGAGAATTTTACTATGAAAATATTGAAATACCTCTACTCAAATACCGAAATAGTGCAATACGATGAGATTTACGTGTGCATCAAGTCCGTTGATTCCATGCTTCGTAATCTGTAAAACAATGATGAATTATTAATTAATTAATGCATTAAGTAATTTTTCAACATCTTAGTTACTATCCAGACTTTCGTAATACTTGTGTCCCTAAATTAAGTATTACCATTCGCATTAACGGGGTCATCCTGTGAGACGGCTTTTTTCGCATTTTTGGGACTTTTATGATCCATTCAAACACAATATCTTTGAATTTTTACTATACATTTATTAACATTTCTACAGTCCCTCAGAATGTTATCAAACAATAATAACGAGTTGCATCGACATTACACCATTCGGAAGACACTCATGTATAATAAAAGTTGGTTCACGGCTACCATGATACCGGAGGTTTTTCCGTCTGAAATAAAAAAAAAGCCAACCGGCATTTTAATTTGTAGACCTGAGGCTATCGGCGGAACTAAAGTGAACTAAAAATATGGGTGGGGGGACAAATGTCGAACGATCGATATGTAGATGGGCCAAAATGTCGAATTCGAAAATGACGAATGTTCGAATATAGATAGATCAATCTTACTAGAGTCTGTGAAGTCGAAAATAACAATTACGAATATGAACATCTCGGAAGTTGATCTGTAGCGAAAAACAAAAATCAGATTTAATAAAATATCGAAAAGGGTGGGAGTCGAAATATCGATGTATCAATATTCGGATGGGTTGAAATATCGAATTAAAAAATGTCGAATGTTTGAATATAGATAGATCAATGTTCGGAAGGTTTATATAGTCGTAAATAAAAATTCCGAATACGAATATCTCGAAGTTGAAATATAGCGATAAAACAAAAACCGATTTAAAAAATATTGAGAGACATAATATCGAATTGCTTATATAAATAACACCAAATAATTCGAGAAGACGAATCTTCGAATTGTAAATATAGCGACGGTTCAAAAAACAGAAAGCATTAAATCGAACGGCCAAAAAGTCGAGTGGTTAAAATAGCGAAGGGTCAAAATGTCGAATGGCCCGGATGGCGAAAACTTGTGATCGAGGCAGATAGCGTTAGCGGTCGGCCGGGACGGCATCCATACCATGTTCGCCATTTTGGCATTCGCCATTTCGGACCATCGATATTTTGCGTCTCGATATATTGCTTTTCGCTATAGGCGGTATTACGAATATTAGATACTCGCTTTTTTCTGTTTTGGAGATATGGATGTTATAGATTGTTCCAATCTATATTTGTATGTCTCAAATTGCAGACGATCTGAATATACGTTTTCAGATAAATGAGCTCTCGAATAAATGATGCTTTGCTTTATAGTCATTCGATTTTTTCTTCGATCGAAATATAACATTTCGTATAATTAAACCTTCGTTATTTTGAGAGTTCATAATTCTGTCGTTTCGAAATATTTGTCGATCTATATTTGGCCCTTCGATATTTGGATCCCCACCCATCGAAAAACATAAAATCGATGGGCCTGTATGCATAACACCAAATAATTCGAGACGACAATTCTCCGAATTAAAAAAATGGCGATGGTTCACAATGCATAAAATCATTAAAGCGAACGGCCGAAAAGTCGAGTGGTTGAAATCGCGGAGGGTCAAAATGTAGAACGGCCCGAATGGCGAATCGAGCAATACGTCACTTGCGCCTCAGAGTGAAGCTGCGAGATGGCGCTGGCGGTCTGTAGGCTAAAATATCGTAAGACAGTCATCCCACGTGACAGGCCCCACCACGTTCGCCATTTTGGCCGTTCGACCTTTCGGCGTTCGACATTTCGGGCCGTCGACATTTTGCGTTTCGATATATTGCTTTTTGCCATAGACGGTATTACGCATATTAGGCACTCGCTATTTTCTGTTTCGGAGATATGGGTGTTCTACATTTTTCGATTCTGTATTTTTATGTTCCGAATTGCAGACAATCTGAATATTCGTTTTCGAATAAATTACCTCTCCAATAAATAATGGTTCGATTTATAGTCATTCGATTATTTTATCAGTCGAAAGATAAAATTTCGAATGATTTAACCTTCGTTATTTTGAGAGTTCATAATTCTGTCGTTTCGAAATCTTTGTCGTTCTATATTTGGTCGTTCGACATTTTTACCCCCGCCCTTTTTTTTCGATCTACAAATTGACCGACTACTGATATTTTCTTTTGATATATTTTTTTAGGCGCTCCGCGGCGTGACATTTAGCATCACAATTTTTTACCAATTTTTTACCTAGAACAAAAAACAAAAATTCTCGTCAATCTAGATCAGAATACCTAGAGAAGTACGTACGGAATTTAAAAAATATCGTTTTGTTCAAAAGATGTAGGTATTTAAACTTAAGAAATGAATTTTCAGTGAAAAATTACGTTATAACTGCTCGTAAACTGCTCATAAAATGAAAAGTTTTCGATTAATCAGAAATTCCGTACGCACTTCTCTGCGAAATGCAATGAGGAACATAACTTTTAGATTTGAAGTAAATCGAGTGAAAATTGTTAAAGTTATTTGTCACGTCAATTAAAAAAAAGCTGTTTCGCGAAGTTTCGAGTAGTCAGGCATTTTGTACATCGAAAAAAAAAATTCTAACAGCTTGATATTCATACTAAATAGATGTGTAATTAATTTTATTTTTTGAGATAGATTTTGAGATATCGTGGAAGCCAATTTGAAAAATACAGTCTTAAGAAAAACGCGTTTAAAAGTTTAAGTACGATTTACAAAAAGAAAATGTTGACTCACCATTGGTCTGCTGTGCCGGGTCCATATAACACGTGCAATTTTTTTTTCGATTATTTGCACCCCAATTCTATTTCGATTAACATGACTCAATACTCAATACGAATTAAAAGTACTACTCACACTTTCAACTCATCTTAATCCAAGCTCCATACGAATGGACATTCACGTGAATTACCCTGCCCGAAACTTTCAGATGAGTACGTCATTCCCAAGGGCGCGATCCTCAGTATCGAAATTTACATGATGCACCGCGACGCCTCGATATGGCCGGATCCTCTCCGCTTCGATCCCGATCGATTTCTTCCGGAAAACTCCAAAATCCGACATCCTTATTCGTACGTGCCGTTCAGTGCAGGCCCGAGAAATTGCATCGGTCAGAAGTACGCCATGCTCGAGGCTAAAATCATACTCGCTCAAGTATTGAGAAATTTCACCGTCAAGAGCGTCGAGAGTCATTCGACTATTAAGAAGTACCCTGAACTTGTACTCAGACCATTTGACGGTATACACGTTCACATGAAGAGAAGATGAGAGCGCCTAATTTCGCCTAACACTGGATCCTTTAATGGCGATAAATTAAGGTGGTTACTTTCTTACAATTTTCAATATGTACACACAGGCTTTTTTTCAAGAGTTACTCCTTTGAAATGTTATCACAGCGAACACAATAATAAAGATTGGTATGTAACGATATAAGTTGAATTTTTTCTCGAATTATATTGCCCCCCCCCCCCCCCCCCCCCCATTGTGCGATTGTTGGTCAGAAAAAAATCTCAAAGTCTGGTCAATTTAGAACAGTTTAGTATAGAAAATCGTCAATTTAATCGACTTCGACTAAACGGCGGGGTGAAGTTAATTCGGCGAAAAAAAGGTATGTTTTTAAGATTTTTTTTTGGCGTAAGGAATAGTGTTCGTTTATTGAAAAATTTACATATAATAAAGTAACATTTGAACAACATTCTCCTAAATTTGCATTGCAAAATATTCAAAATTGAGCGAGTGAAAATTCAACCCCGGAGGCGCCTCGAAAAAAAGTTGGTTTGCGGTGTGCACCATAACTCGCAACAGAATCATTTGGAACAAAAAATCAAAATGCATTTGTTAAAGGAGATGTTTCTCGAGGTAATGACGGGAGGATTTTTTTTTCGATTTTTCGATTTTTCGTAGCACTTGGGAGCCAAAAACCCGATTTTCGCTAAAAAAAATCGGCGAATTTGTTGTTGAAAAATTAGTAATTATTTAAAAAAACAAAAAAGCTCTCGACAATACCTGGTGAATTATGTGAAGAAGTACTGTGCAAAATTTCAAAGCGATTGGTCCAGTAGATTTTGAGTTATCGTGCACACGGACTTCAAATATGACAAGTCTCAGAAAAACGGTTTGAAAAACGCAGAAGAGAAGAGAACGGCATGGAGCAATAGACGCTCAAATACTCATAACTTCGTCAATTTTACTCCGATCGAGTTGAAATTTTAACACAATATTCTTGATATATTATGCATTCATTTAAAAAAAAAATTTAAAATGAAAAAAAAATTTTTAATACTTTACCCCGCCCTAAAGTCAATGAGGTTAAAATTCCAACGCAATTTGCGATTTTCCAGAAAAAAGGCTGTACTAAATTTCTCGTATTTTACAATGACTCTCTTTATCTGAAAGAACGTAATCGAACTTGTGGTAATGAAGAAGTTAAGCTCTCTTTGGACGTAAGAACGTCTAAAAAAAATCAGTGCATTTAACATTCTTCAGCAAAACGATCCTTCAACAGGAATGCTCCTCCTGACATTGACCCTTTTGAATCGTATTTGCACACTTGATTAAGGGGCTATACCAGTGTGAACGCTGAAAATTTGGGTGATTTTCAGGATTTTTCTGGAAAAAAAGTACTCAATTGAATGGTTCGGAAAATTAAAAATACATTTGGCTCTATTTGACCTATATTACATAATTTTTTCATTGAAAAATATTGAAATCCAAGCAACTTATGCGCTGCGTTCGGAGGCGCCAAATAAACGTTCCTCCACTGCTGACATGATTCCGGCCGATTGAGTAGCTGAAACCGAAAAATAAAAACATGTCGTTAAACTGGAAGGTATTTCCTGTACAATGACCTAGGATTTTCGAAAAATAGCAAAATCTAACAAAATGGCGTAGTTATGAAAAAAAAGTCTGTTTTCTTGCCTATAAAATGGTCGTTTTTTTCAATTCCAAATCGTCAATTTTCATCCGAACGAAAATATCCTACGTCATTGGAGAGTAAATATATTCGAGAGTACTCAGTTCAAATTTCAAGTCAATCGGATAACTGCTCTTTGAGTTACAATGTCAGCAAATTTGAAGAATCTCATTTGGAGAAAAACGCGTTTAAAGATTTCACTATCGATTTTTGCAAGATGAAGTGATATTGATATGAATAATATAAATGATAGTGATATTCTTAAAAGTATAAACTGTCGAAAAAGGCAAAAAAAATCGATTTTTTTAAATTGTTACACTGGTTCAGCCCCTTAATCTCAAAACACACAAATTCGTTGATGTCTGCGTTATTTCTTATTTTCTCGTCCCCCCAAAGCAACAATTCCCGTCCCATCCTCAGTGAACACTCCAATCGCTTGATGAGTTCTTATTGACCATCATGGTACCAACCTAGTACCTCAAGATGCATCAGGCTTAGAAATAGTGTCAAACCTAAAAGAAAGTCACATTCATTCCAAATTGTATACTAACAAAATAAATTATTATAAATACCATTGTGAACATGACTGGCAAAATAATTTGTTATAGACATCACTCTAAACACACCATCATCATTTTGTTCCAAACTTGAATTGCAACACAAGTCAATGGTTACCATGCGCCATTTGTTCAATTGGTCGAAAGGAGATACAAAGAAAGTTTCAGCCTCGGCGTAAATATTACCAGCGTCGTGTGATATAGGTTTGTATCATATGACGTCATATTAAACGACCAGCCTTGCGGGACTATCGGAGTTTATCGTTGCAAGGCAAGTCAGTCTCGGCTAACCGGTCCTTGCGGAAACATCAATGTGCAAATTGACAACGCGAGATTACAGTAACATGTTGAAAACCGCTTGAAACGTTAAACACAGAAGGAATATTACAGCGATAATCAATTTGCATTTCTTTTTTTTATCCGTCTCATTAATTTCATTGTGTTTCACCAGGTGCAGATCGATCAATGAATATCCATATCCTCTATGACTAAATATTTTGCCAATTTTTCGACTCTCTTGATACATTTTGCGTAGATTGAAAAATGGATGTCAGTACGTTAATAATCGTCACGACATTATCGATAATTATGTACGTCGTGGGAGAAAAATTGTACAGATTGTACACGTTCTCCCAACGGCTCAATAAGATACCTGGTCCCAAGTGTGCGATTCCGTTCTTTGGTATTCCCTGGGAAATGATACAGCTCCCGAAGGAAGGTTAGTAAATTGTATTGATATTGAATAGAGGTCTTCTCACTTTGGACGCTAAAAAAAGGCTTTTGTCATGAATTTTGTTGATAAGTTTATATTATAGATAATGCTATAAAAGTTGTTACACTTCATATATACACTTTCGGAATATATTTTTTTAATTATTGATTTAAGTAACTATTTATAGACGAAAATGGCAGTTAAAAAAATATCCTAAAAGAATTGTAAGTCTGCGCTGTTGACGAAATCTCGGAGATGGATCATCCGAACCAAAAAAATCAAACGGTTTTAGATTCAGTATGTTAATGGCTATAGCGCATATCATACAATTTTTTATGTATGCAAAAATAAGAAAATGGCAGATATTTTTCGAACAAAAAAAAACAAAAAAACGTGTTTTTTCACCGTTTTTGGCAAAAAAATGAGTAAATATAAAAGTGTAAAGAAATCCTTGATATACGCTATAGATATAGTTGTAAAAAATATGTGGTTAAGATTTCCTAAGGATCGGTTCAGTAGTTTCGAAGATTTCATCGACACGGCGTCGAAAAACGTTGATTCGAGAAAAACGCGTTTGAAGTTTGTTTGGGTTACATAAATACATAACACATTTTCTTGACATGTATTTCAAAAGTGTATTTATTGAGTGTAACAACTTTTATATCAATATCTATAATATAAACCTATCAAAAAAATTCATGAACATAGCCTTTTTAGCGTCTAAAGTGAGAAGACCCCTTAAGGGTCTATTCGACTCTGACAGCTAAAAAAAAGCTATTGGTAATAATTATTTTTTTGAAAACTGTTGCATGTATCGGCACAAACTTTTGTTTCGCTTAGAGGTACAATCTTACAGAATATAAAACAATTTGTTTTTGGTCCATATAAATGTATATTTATTTAACAATTGATAATCGTCCCAAGGCATAAAAAGCCGGCGTTGATGATTTACACCCTCCAGGTAATCTGAAAAAAAAAATTTAAAAAGATTCTCAATCTGTATGATCACTATCGTCCGAACTAGAATTATTATTTTATATTGCAAAATAACAAAATAGCGTCGTTTTTTGCAAATTTGTTCGAAAAATACGTTTTTTTCGTCATTATTCGGGCAAGAGTATAAGTTAAAATTAATATTTTTTTAGAATTATAGTTCGAGCGATAGCTACACACATGCTGAATTTGCAGTAAATTTTTTAGCCCGATTGGTTAAGCCGATTTTTCGAAATCACCAGTGCCAGGTGAAAAAAAGTCGTTTCGAGAAAAACGACTCAGAACAAAACGAAAACTTCAGAGCAATGCTAACCGGTGGAGCGTCATAAAAGAGAAACTACTACCATACAGTAAATGTATAAGATTATACGTGTATATGTGTATACTCAGGTATAAATTCAAAACAGCTGTTCCCAACACCTGCCAGATACGCACAGCGGGTAGCAGTACTAGAGCCGCGCGCGCGCACCGAGCGCTTCTACTTTACAGCGTTTTACTGAGTCGACAAAGTAAAAATCGACTTTACCAGCAATTGGATGGATTCAATTCTATGATGGAATAGAATTGATAAATGCAAAAAAATAAAAGCTCGATTCTCTCATCTCGTCACAGTAGAATAGTCCCCTTAAGGCCTTAGGCCACAATAACGGGTATAAAATCATGTGCAAATTTAACAAATCTTTTTCGCATGAAAAAGTGGTTCACTCGTAAAATTAATTACACACCTATTTAGTATGAATATCAAGATGTTAGAAATTTTTTATTTTTTTTTTATTTTTCGATGTTACATAATGGCCGACTACTCGAAAAATCTTTCCAATTGCCATGACAAATAACTTCAACAATTTTCACTCGATTTACTTCAAATTTCAAAGTTATGTTCCTAATTGCATTTCGCAGAGAAGTACGTACAGAATTTCTGATTAATCGAAAACTTTTTATTTTATGAGCAGTTTATGAGCAGTTATAACGAAATCTTTTACTGGAAATTCATTTCTTAAGTTCAAATACCTACAACTTTTGAATAAAATAATATTTCTTTAAATTCCGTACGTACTTCTCTAGGTATTCTAATGTAGATTGACGAGAATTTTTGTTTTTCGTTCTAGGTAAAAAATTGTGGGTGCTAAATGTCACGCCGCGGAGTGCCTAAAAAAAGATAACAAAAGAATATATTAGTAGTCGGCCATTTTGTATATCGAAAAAAAATGTATATATATATTTTCTAACAGCTTGATATTCATACTAAATAAATGTGTAATTGATGTTATGAGTGAATCACTTTTTCATACGAAAAAAAAAATTGTTAAACACGCACATGATTTTATACCCGTTATTGTGGCCCGAGGCCTTAATGGAGAAACGGTTCAAAACAGAGATAAAGAAATCAAGAATCATTTTGATCCAGATCGTATGGAATGGGCCGAAAAATTGGCCTTACAGTACCAGAGTGGAATATTTCGTCTTTGGGTAGGCACAGTTGGAATCGTCGGATTACGGAAACCGGAACAAATTGAGGTACACATTTCAAAGCAAGTCTTTGTTACAAGCAACTACTTTATAGTTGCAAAAAAACGGCCTTTTTCATGAATTTTTTAAAAGAAAACTACAAAACTTTTTTAATCGATCAATATACCATCTTAAAGAACACATCTTGAAGAACTTTCAGTAATTTTTTTATTGAAAAATATTACATTGTTTAGTGGCAAATGGCCGTCAATGAAATAATGTTTTTATATACACGGTTTGCGGTGACCAACATTGCGGCGAAGTGGATCATCTGAAATAAAAATGCGGATGGATTTAGTCAAATATAAGTATAAACTAGTCTTTAATCGAAGGATTTTAAAAAATATTCATTTTTCACAAAATGGCGGACAGTCAAAGTTAATGGTTCGATTTTAACGAAAAAAAAACGGCCGTTTTTTGGCTATAAAACGGCCATTTTTTTCGAAAAAAAATCGAACGATTAAAGACTACACTTTTATGTATTAAATAAGCCTGCAAAATCCAAGAAGATCGGTTCATTAGTGTTCGAGTAATCTTGGTCACCGACTTCAGAAATGCCATTTTGAGAAAGACGCGTTTAAAGTTTCAATTTCCGGTCGTTTACACAACGGATTCTTCTCTTTCAACGCTCATATCTCAGTCAATTTTGTTCGGATCGACTTGAAATTTTCAAGACATATTCTCAGCTACTTATACTTCAAAAAAATGCAATAAAAAAAATCGATGTTTTCAAAATCGCAAGTGGGGTTAACCCCTTAATAATAGAAACCATATAATCGTGAAGATTCATGATAGTAATTATATTTTACATCTATCATGCTGTTGCAAGAGCACATGATGAATTTTCCTTCATTTTTTGTTTAAATTTCGATCTTTTTTCTTGTCGAAAGATTTAAATGTTTTTCTAATTCATAATGCTTGAATAACAAAATCGCTTGAAGTATTTTCCTTCGTGAAACTTCATTCGCATTCTTCCCGCGTACAGGTGATACTTCGCAGCAGCGTGCAAATCACGAAGTCTATGGTGTATAATTTTCTAAGACCTTGGTTGGGACAAGGACTTTTGACGTCCACCGGTAAGCGTCATTTTACGTGTTTGTTTATGTTTGTTACTATAGTTTTTTTTCCCCCTTTTTTCGTCTCATTGTCCCAACGAATTATCGACAAAAAAAATCGAATCGTGTTTCTTTATTGGAGTTACTCCAAATTTTAATATTATTTTAATGTATTTTCTCAAGTTGACATATTTTTCATTTTTGGTCGATATAATCGGTAAAGAATTTTTTCAGCGCTTTCACTTGGTTCGTCATATTTTGCCTTCCCTTTCCAGGGGCTCAATGGTTTCACAGTCGGAAGCTCATAACCCCGGCGTTTCATTTCGGTGTGCTGGAAAACTTTGCTGACGTGATGATCGAAAAGGCCAATATTTTTAACAAATGCATAGATCACGAGATCAAGATCCACGGTGACAAACCTTTCGATATTTTTGAGTTGGCTACGAGATGCGCGCTCGACATCATATGCGGTAAGCACGTTCGGTTAATTTCTATCCCGGACTGCATACGCATCTTCCGATGAAGCATAATCAGGATTCCGTTAAGGGGTCCTCTCACTTTAGACGCTAAACAAAGTCTATTTTCATGAATTTTTTGATAGGTTTATATTATAGATATTGACATAAAAGTTGTTACACTTAATAAAATCACTTTTGAAATACATTTTTAAACAAATTTTAATGTATTTATGTAACCCAAACAAACTTTAAACTCGTTTTTCTCGAACGAACGTTTTGTCGACGGCTTGCTCATAAAATCTTCGAAACTACAGAAACGATCCTTATGAAATTTTAACCACATATTCTTTGCAACTATAGCTATAGCGCATATCAAGATTTTTTTTAAATTTTGATATTTACTATTTTTCGCCAAAAACGGTGAAAAAACACGTTTTTTGGTTTTTTTCAAAAAATGTCCGCCATTTTGTTATTTTTGCACATATCAAAAATCGCTATAGCGCTATAACTATTAACATACTGAATCTAATACCGTTTGATTTTTTTTTTGGATGATCCCATCTCCGAGATTTCATCAACAGCGCAGACCTACGATTTTTTAGAACATTTTTGTAACTACTATTTTCGTCCATAAATTGTGACTTGAATAAATGGATAAAAAAATTTCATGTATTTCGAAAGTGCATTTATAATATAAACCTATTTTAAAAATCATAAAAATAGCCTTTTTGGCGTCTGAAGTGAGAAGACCCCTTAAATCATACACATGTGTGCCTAGAAACTGCGATGGGAGTGAACATTCACGCGCAAGAGCAGACCGAGAACGATTACTCTACAGCCATAAACACGTGAGCTATTCTTATTCCCGTTGCAGGCAAACTTGACATTATCAAAATTCCGCGTATACAGCTAGCTTAAAAAAACAAAGACTTTTGGCATCTTTACCATTTGTTCGACATTGAACCATCTTCTAGATGCGATTTGCAATTTTTACGAAGTTTGGCAATGAGGTTGAAGTTTGCATCATTGGAATGCAATGAAAATTGATATTTCTGGACTTCTCTAATTTCTTTTGGCAGATTTTGACTACAAAAAATCCTCAACTATTTTTTAGCTATCTATTTGGCGATCTGCAATATAAATCTATGAGAAAAGAACTTCTATAATGATATAAATAAGGAAAACAAAATGTGAAAAATTACTTTTGTCGGGTTCCAACGATGCAAACTTCAACACTGTGTTTGTCATTGGGTATTGTGCAGTGACGTGAAAAAAGTGTTTTTTTTTTTCGAGTACACATTCTTCAGCGTGTTTCACCATCTTGATGATGGTAATTGCATTTTAGCGCATTGCCGTTGGTGACCCAGTCAGGTACCTATTATATCGGCGAAGGTTTTCGGTGGTTTCGCTTGCTAGATTCGCTTGGTGGTTTTACCTTGCTAGATAAAATTTCCACATATGATACTAATAAAAATATCTTTTAATATTTAATATCATAATAAAGAAATAAAAAAATTATTTAATATCATAAAAATAAAAATATGATATCGTTATGATTATTATAATAATATAATCTGCTATAATAAATAGTAATATTATACAACTGTTATATTAATATAATATTATGATAATAACATACGACTCATTCGAAGCAACGATACGGTCTACTATCAATTTTTTTAAAATTGTTTTCACGCTGTGTTTGTTTGCATTTATTTTCAAGGATTTCTGCCCTCGCGGTCAGTCGTTTTTGTCGGCCTTGGTTAATGTGGGATTCGATTTTCTATAAAACAAGCTCCGGCAAGGCTTACATCGCCGCTATCGAAAAGTCCCACTCGTTTTGCACACGGGTGAGATATTTTTAGGTCCGATTTATCTTCGACACGATGTATCCAGTTTAATTCATGCGATCCATTGACCTTTTCTGACAGGCTTAATATGAACTCATTTTAAAATCATTCGAATATTCGATAGTCCATTCGAAATTATTTAAATTCCACATCGAGGGGCCGGGTTGAAATTCCAAACTTTGAAAGATCAGAACGCTCAAAACTCCGAAAATATACTACCCCGAAAGATCAAAACTCCGAAAGAATTTTACACGAAAGACCAGAACTCCGAAAATCTGAACGGGGCCGTGCTGAAATTCCGAACGTTGAATGATCAGAACGCTCAAAACTCCGAAAATATATTACCCCGAAAGATCAACTCCGCAAGAATTTTACACGAAAGACCAAAACTCCGAAAATCCAAACACCGTCAAAATAATTCGGCTATGGAAGTTTTAAAAGTTTCAAAATTTTCCATAAATCGACGAATTATTTCAAGAATTTTTTCTTATTAACGGGATCGTCTAGTGTGAAGGCCATTTTTTAATGCTTTTTGGGGGAATTTTTTTGTAACAAACCATTAAAATAAAATAATTTATAAATTGTATATAATTTTTATTAACATTTGAACAAACTTTGTAAATTTTTTCAAGTCATTATATAGAATAGAGTCGGCGATACACCGCCCAACAGGAACACATATATAAAAAGAGGCGCTCCATTGATGCCATGATTCCGGCCGTTCTGCTTATGTGAAATAAAAAAACCAAACGCAATTTTAATCGTGAGACTTGAGGCTCTACATGGAACTAAAATAAACATAGAATTCCAAAAAAAAATAATTTTTTTACGCTTTAGATAAAAAAAATTCAATTTTTCGTATTTTTTGGGGTCTGTATAACTGATAAAAAGAAAACTAACGAAGCAATCTTAATTATTTTAGTTTAACTTGTAGTTATATATGTACTGAAGATGCTGTATAAATTTGAGCAGAATCAATCAAATAGTTTTTGAGATATCATGGCAGCAGTTTGAAAAAAATCGTGTTTTGAGAAAAACGCATTTGAAAGTTGTTGTATATAATTCATAATTAAAAAATTGTCTCACCATCAATCTGCTGTGCCTGGACCATAGAGTACACCTTCCTCTTCTTCGAAGAAATCATACAAGGCCGTTTTCTCTTCTTTTTATCTGACACACTAGACGACCCCCTTAAGAAGTGATTTTACGTCAATTTTTTTATTTGTCTAGACAATGTTATACGTTCTACATCATTCGCAGTCAACTGTGTAGACTTTCGCTGGCACAATCTTGACAAATCTTGTAATTTCGGAATATTAAAATTAGTAATATTAAACCGTCGGCGCATTCATAGTTCAGAATTTCAACTCGGCCCTCATGTCAAGATCATGCCAGCGAAGATCTACACAATTGACTGTAAATGATGTAGAACGTATAACATTGTCTAGACAAATTTCAAAATTGACGCGAAATCACTTCTTAATAAAAAAAAAATTCTTGAAATAATTCGTCGATTTATCGAAAATTTTGAAATTTTGAAAACTTCCATAGCCGAATTATTTTGACGGTGTTAAGATTTTCGGAGTTTTGGTCTTTCGTGTAAAATTCTTTCGGAGTTTTGATCTATCGTGGTACTATTCTTTCGGAGTTTTGAGCGTTCTGACCATTCAAAGTTCGGAATTTCAACCCCGCCCGAACATCAATTATACCATTATTTAGTACCTAACTGGTTTTACGATTATTTATACTAATTAGTTCTCATTTTCACAATTCCTCGCGGGTTTCGTATCGACTTCATCGATCTCACTTTCGTTGTCTGAACTTTGACAGGTAATAGAGAAGAAACAGCGGGAGAGAAAATCAGCATGGACCGAAAACCACAGTCTGAAACTGAAAACTGAAGCCGATGAGAAGAGTTAGTTGGTTGAAAGTATTGCGGTAATTTATGAGGAAAAAACAATGTGTACGTCGAACCAAATCAGGTGCATGGTTGCAGGTGAAGGCAAGAAAAAGGCTTTCCTGGATTTGCTGTTGGAAGCGAACGAAAAAGAGGAGAATCCATTGACCATCGAGGAAATTCGAGATCAAGCGAATACGTTTATGTTCGCGGTGAGTTCGACGCGACGGGCAATATGCGAATGGTCGCATCGGAACTTTTGTTTTCTAGAGATATCGTTAAATGAGGATTACCGAGTCAATTACTGAATGAAAACCTAAATCTACGTTGTACACATTATACGTAACATGAAGAGGAAGCTTTTCCGTGACAATCCTCGAAATCTCAGAAGTGAATACATCGAAGGATATTTCTCACGCCCTTTTTAAGGAGTCTGCTCACTTGAGACGCTAAAAAAAGGCTATTTTCATGAATTTTTTTGATAGGTTTGTATTATAGATATTGATATTAACGTTGTTACACTCAATACACTTTAGAAATACATTTTAAAAAAAATGTATGTATTTATGTAACCCAAACAAACTTTAAACCCGTTTTTCTCGAAACAACATTTTTCAGCTTGTTGATGAAATCTCCGCAACTACTGAACCGATCCTTGTGAAATGTTAACCACATATTCTTTATAACTATAGATATAGCGCATATCAAGGCTTTTTTTTAATTCTGATATTCACTATTTAAAAAGAAACGGTGAAAAACACGTTTTTTTTATTTTTTCGAAAAATGTCCGCCATTTTGTTATTTTTGAATATATCAAAAATCGTAGGATATGCGCTATAACCATTAACGGGAGATATACACCTAAGAGCCGAAAAAAGGCCATTTTTGTGAATTTCGAATTTTTTTCACGGAAAACTATTCGAAATTTCGGACTGGGGTTTTAATTGTCTAAAAGTATATACATTCAAAAATATACAAGGATATTGTATAATCCTTGGAGGGTCGTAAAAAAAACTGCGTAAACGATACCAACTGGCGTTTTTTCAAAAATCATCTGAAAAAAAAACCAAAAAGATTATTAATTTAGATACGATAATCTAGTACTTGTCATAGCCGATTTTGAAAATATCGATTTATGACAAAATAGCGGACGTTTGAACATAAATAGTGATTTTTATGCCAAAATTATTTATTATTTTTCCTATAAAACAAAAACTAAGTAACGGAAAAAAAAATCCTATGACAAGTACTAGATAATGGTGTATAGAATAACCCCAAAAAACCTCAAGGCAATCGGTTCATTGGTTTTCGAGAAATTTTGGGCACCGATTTGAAAAGCCCGTCGGCTCTGGGCCGCAAAACACGTTTCACTTTCTCGGCTGTAACTGGCTACATATCGAAATATTAACTTGCCGTTTTCACCAGATATTCTGGAGACCTCAAACTTCAAGAGAATGCAACAGCAAAAAATCGATTTTTTCGACCATCTAGGTTTATATCTCCCCTTAACATACCGAATCTAAAACCGTGTGATTTTTTTGTTTCGGATGATCCACCTCCGAGATTTCATCAACAGTGCAGACCTACAATTTTTTTAGGACATTTTTTACCTACTATTTTCGTCTATAAATAGTGACTTAAATAAATACATTTTTTTAATGTTTTTCGAAAGTGTATTTATTAAGTGTAACAACTTTTATATCAATATCTTTACTATAAACCTATCAAGAAAATTAATAAAAATAGCCTTTTTTAGGGTCCAAAGTGAGAAGACCCCTTAATGGCAACTGATTTTACAAACTACTGTCAGGGGCACGATACTACCGGTGCTTTGGTCGCTTGGGCGATATTCTGCATCGGCAACGAGCTTGACGTTCAAAGAAAAGTGCACGAAGAACTTGACGAAGTTCTGGGTGATTCGGACGATCAGACTACTCTAAAGCGATTGTCCAGTCTCAAGTATCTCGAGAGAGTCATCAAGGAAGTTCTCCGGCTTTATCCAAGCGCTTCAGAGATCAGCAGGGAGCTTACCGACGATTTGCAAATCGGTAAAACATACTCGAATAGACTGCTTATTTTTTTTTTCTTGTTTCATCGAGATCGTGTATGAATTTGTTCCATTAAATAACAATTCGTTTTTTGTCCGATGCTTACAATTTTTATGGCCAAGGTAGTGCGTTAATTGTGGATAGTCACAAGATAGTTTCACTGTGAAAATAATCAAATGCCCCTATTATAATACCGAAAAAAAAGGAATACGGTGGGATACAAAATTACGTGTGCATCGAGCCCGCTGATTCCATGTGTTCCAATCTGTAAAACAATAATGCTGCAGTGAGTAATTTGCATATCAAGTAGTCTTGATCATCTTAATTGCTATCAATACTTTTCCATTATTGGTAACCTTAAATCAACTATTACTGTATCCATCGGGCAATGCTTCCTCTTATTATTAAGTTATTGAATATTGATTGCCATTTTTACTAATATTACTTAATACTCAATATCGGTTGAAAGTACTACTTACTATTTCAAACAATGTTAAGGGGTCTTCTCACTTTAGACGGTAAAAAAGGCTATTTTCAATACTTTTTTATATGTTTGTATTATAGATATTGATATAAAAATTGTTACACTTAAGGCCTTAGGCCACAGTAACGGGTATAAAATCATGTGCGAATTTAACAATTTTTTTCGTATGAAAAAGTGATTCACTCATAAAATAAATTACACATCTATTTAGTATGATTATCAAGCCGTTAGAAATTTTTTTTCAATGTTTAAAATGGCCAACTACTCGAAACTTCTCGAAGCAGCTTTTTTCTAATTGGCGTGACAAAAAAATTCAATAATTTTCACTCGATTTACTTCAAATTTAAAAATTATGTTCCTAATTGCATTTCGCAGAAAAGTACGTACGGAATTTCTGATTAATCGAAAACTTTTCATTTTATGAGCAATTTTTGAGCAGTTATAATGAAATTTTCACTGAACATTTATTTCTTAAATTCAAATACCTACAAGTTTTGAATAAAACAATAATTTTTTAATTCCGTACGTACTTCTGGTATTCTAATGTAAATTGACGAGAATTTTTGTTTTTTGTTCTAGGTAAAAAATTGTGGGTGCTAAATGTCACGCCGCGGAGCGCCTAAAAAAAGATAATAAAAGAAAATATTAGTAGCCGGCCAATTTATACATCGAAAAAAAAAATATATTTTTTCTAACAGTTTGATTTTCATACAAATAGATATGTAATTAATTTTATGAGTAAATCACTTTTTCATACGAAAAAAATCTGTTAAATTCGCACATGATTCTATACCCGTTACTGTGGCCTAAGTCCTTAATTAATACATTAGAACATTTTTTTTACTTGAGTCACTATTTATAGACGAAAATGGCAGTTAAAAAAATGTCCTAAAAAAATTGTAGATCTGCGCTATTGATGAAATCTCGAAGATGCATCATCCGAAACACAAAAATCAAACGGTTTTACATTCAGTATGTTAATGGCTATAGCGCATATCATACGATTTTTTGTATATACAAAAATAACAAAATGGCGGACATTTTCCGAAAAAAAGTATTTTTGGCAAAAAAAATTAGTAAATACAAAAAATGTTTAAATCCTTGATATGCGCTATAGCTATAGTTGTAAAAAATGTGTGGTTAAAATTTTACAAGGATCGGTTCAGTAGTTTCGAAGATTTTATCAACAAGCCGTCGAAAAACGTGGTTTCGAGGAAAACGCGTTTAAAGTTTGTTTGGGTTAAATCAATACATACATTATTTTTTTTAATGTATTTCGAAAGTGTATTTATTAAGTGTAACAACTTTCACGTCAATATCTTTAATATAAACCTATTAAAAAAATTCATAAAAATCGCGTGTTTTAGCGTCTAAAGTGAGAAGACCCCTTAATCCGAGTTTAGTACAAATCCAAGTGCGCATGAATTACGGTGCCTCGAACTTTCAGGTGACTACATCATTCCCAATGGCGCGATCGTCAGTATCGGAATTTACATGTTGCACCGTGACGCCTCGATATGGCCGGATCCTCTCCGCTTCGATCCCGATCGATTTCTTCCGGAAAACTCCAAAATTCGGCATCCCTATTCGTACGTACCGTTCAGTGCAGGCCCGAGAAATTGCATTGGGCAGAAGTACGCCATGCTCGAGGCCAAAGTCGTACTCGCTCAAGTATTGAGAAATTTCACCGTCAAGAGCGTCGAGACTCATTCGACTATTAAGAAGTACAGTGAAATCATCCTCAGACCATTTGACGGTATACACGTTCACATGAAGAAAAGATGAGAGCGCCTAATTTCGCGTTACATGGGATCCTATAATGGTGATAAATTAAGTCTTCACTTTCTTACCATTTTCAATGTGTACACACAACCTTTTTCACGAGTTACCTCTTTGAAAAGTTATCACAGCGATCCCAATAATAAAAATTGGTACGTAACGAAATAAGTTGAAATTTGCTGATTATTATTATCCCCCATTGACCCGTGCCGTGTCCTTAGGGGACCTACCAGGCTTCGTTTGTATTCGGCTTAAAAATTATCGACAATTGACTTTTATTTTATTATTAAATTTATTCACTTTCAATTATTGAACCTTTTTTAAACTTTAAATTAAATTTATGAAACTTTTAATTATTGACTTTTTGCGACCCTTAAGGGGGTCACAATAAGTCTGGCTCGGGGGCTCGCAAGCCAGGTAAGCGTACGAAGCAAGGGTTGTAGGTCCTACATTACAATAAAAATACAAAAATTTCAGTGAGAAGGCTGTGCCTGTTTATTTTTTAATAAGTTGTCGAGTCGTGATTCTGTTTTTGAGACGCAAATAACCAAATAATTTTCTAATTGTAGTCTATGTCTCTTCTTTTTTATGGTCACCATTGAAGAGAACTTTATAGGGCAGTTCAAGAGACGAAAACACAGGACGTTTAGCATAGAATTAGAATTTTTGATTGAAGCCGGATCGTTGCATACTAAAAGTAAGCCGAATGAAATTTTTCCACTCAACTCGCCCCTAAGGAATAGGGGTTGATAACTTAAAAATCGCCGTATCTCGATGATTAATAGCCCGATAAAAAAATATTTCAAACAAAAGTTGTTTGGAATAATAAAATACGTGTAAAGGTATCCGACGTCCAATCCCCTATCTTTGAAAATAGCGGCACAAAAACGCGACACACACGCATCGCTCCCGAATTTTCTGGTCGTTTTTGAGCCGCTATTTTCAAAGATAAGGGGTTGGATGTTGAATAACTTTATACGTAATTTATTATTCCAAACAACTTTTGTTTGAAACATTTTTTGATCGGGCTATTAATTATCGAGATACGGCGATTTTTAAGTTTTCAACCCCGTATTTCTTAGGGTTGGGGTGAGTTGAGGGGCAAAATTTCATTGGGGTTACTTTCAGTATGCAAACATCTAGCTTCAGTCAAATTTCTAATTCTACGCTAAAAGTGCTGGGTTTTCTTCTCGTTTACTGGGCTACTAGTTCACATGGGTAGGAAGTGGCGAATGGCACTGATAATTTCAAAAAGCTTCCCTTACCAGCTCTGAAGGGAGGGGAGTCACCAGAATTTTTTTTATTTGTAAGAGGGTCGCGTATCCAAGGTTGAAATCTGAGCAATTTGAGACAGTTTCTCATGGAAAATCGTGAACTTCACCGACCTCACCTGAAATCGATGAAGTTAAATTCCAACGCAATTGTCTATTCACCATAAGAAACTGTACTAAATTAACAAGATTTTACAATAAATCTCCTTCTCTAAAACCACGTAATCAATCTTATCGAAATTGCGAATTTGAGCTTTGCTGGAAGGTATCTACATCTCAAAAAAAATCAGTGCCATTCAAGTTCGTCGTTAAATCAATTGATGCTCCAACAAGGAATAATCCTCTATCGGTCACTCCTTTAACTCGTATCTGCACACTTAAGGTTGTTATGGGGTTTAGCCGTCGGGGTGAAGTACGAGGGGAGCGCCCTGTGCTTATGCACGGAGCCGATTGACCGTTACCACCTGTTAGCTTTCAAATAATCGTCATATTAAACGTGCATTTTCGAACTACTTTCCTACATCTATTCGTAAAAATATGCGTTTTTGAATATTCAAGTGCGTTACCTCAATAGCGGCCCAAGGAGCTGTCAAAAATGAATATCGGTCCGAGTAAAATAAAATCCGCTGGAAAGAAAAAATGTGTACTCAAGCTGTCTATAATCTCAAGGAAATAAAAAAAAAACTTTAATAATGTTCCGATGTTCTGGAAAAAAAAATGTATGTATGAAAAAAAAATCCGCGTCATTTTGTCTTTGCCTAGAAATGTCTAGAAATGTATAATTTCTTATCATAGTTATCAAATTAATATTAAGTAATTATTACTAATTAAGAAAATAAGTACCTATATAATATTCGTTGTTAATTATGATGACCGAGTAGTTTGAGGTTCCCAGGCATAATTACCGAATACCGATAAGATAAGTAGTATTTGTGGCGCCTACGACGTTGCCATGATTGCACAGTCTAATATTTTGTGTGCTTGATTTTCGCACAAATTCGCTATCAAAACATTAATAATTTTATAACTGTACTATAAATCCTCATTTTCACGGTATCAAAGATTAGTCCGATAATTAGTCGAACCGTACCTATTTTTTCAGCTCCGTGGTAGCATTCACTTAGCGGATATTAATAATGTACTAAAAAATGATCGGGAGTCTTCCATAAGCGTAATGTAATTAGCCCACGAAATACGTAGAGTTGCCGATTTTTTTTTTCTAAAAAACGGTATTGTGGATAGTATTAAAACTGCACAGGATGATCAGCAAAGAGATTATAAAGGTCCAAAAAAAATATCAGCTCGGTGGTAACATGTTGAACTAACCCCATAACAACCTTAAGGGGTGAGATGTAATCAGAGGCGTGAAAAAACGAGCATTTTCAAGATTTTTTTAAAAGTAATTAAGCTTGTTTTACAAACGTGGTTACACAGAGTTTCATGCTATATTTCAACTTGACCTCTACAAATGTTCAAAGAAAAATATTGATTATTTATAAGAATATCGCCATCTTTGTCGGACCCCCTTCGGCATGCAGTGCTTTGCCGTGACCATCATAAAATTTTACTGGATCATCTGAAATCAAAAAACCAAAAAAAATCATTAGTTTAATAATAAATCTAGTCCTTAATCAGAGCTTTTTTTAAAAATTAACAAAATGGCGGCTTCCGACAGATAACTTTCAATTTTCGACCAAAAATCGCTCGTTTATTGTTAAAAAAAATATAAATTTTCAACAAAAATGAAAATCCTTCCATCAAGGACTGGTTTTTAACGCTATCAATAAGCACACCAAATTTCATCAAAATCCATCGCGTGGTTTTTGCATTATAATGGTCACCGACTTGAAAAACATAGTTTCGAGAAAATCGCGTTTAAAGTTTTTCGATGTGGATACGGTATTATATGTTCGTAAAATTTTGAACTCGATGGATGAAGCTAAACTTTTTTTATGTATTTTGATCCGCTGAATCCGAGTATCACAACTTTTTGCCGAAAAGTCGAGCATTCAATTGTTTATAGCCAATTGTTAAAACAATTTGTCAAAAAATTTAAGTTTTTCGGGGTGAATTATTTTTTTTTTACATTTTGGGCAAATTTAAAACGAAAGTATTCTTTATAAAATTTTGCTAAAGTTCATAGTATTTGAGTAATACATTCTTGAAAATTTCTGAAAGAATCTTCCAATTTTACACTTGATTTATGTATAGAAATACTAATTAAAAAATTACTTACATCGAATCATCAATTCCTGGCCCATACAATAGGGCTTCTGCCGATGTGGAAGCTTCCAAAATATCAATTTGTTGTTGCCTTCGAAGCATTCTGCCTTCCCGGGTATTATCATTTGCGCGTTTGTCAGGCACGTCTATACATTGGGGATCCGACGCCCCTTCACTAATTGTGGGATATCCCGGAAACTATTCATCGGACTGACTTGAAATTTTCAAGGAATATTTTCAAAACATTAAACTCCAGGAAAATGTTTTATTTTTAATCGATTTGTTGAAAATTCTAACTCCATCTCACCCCTTAAATGAGCTCGACCCCAAACAAATACGTTTACCTCTGTGTCAATTTTTATTGCCTCGGTCCCACGAAAACAGCAATTCTTATCCAATGGTACATGGACACTGACGATCGCTTGATGAGTTTTGATAGACCATCATGGTACAAAATCAGTGCCTCAAGATGCACAGTGACCGGAAATAGTATTGCACTAAAAAAAAGTCACTTTCATTACAAATTCTGTATTAGCAAAGTAAGTTATTATAAATACGATTGTAATCACGACCGGCAAAATAAACTGTTATTAGCATTATTGTGATTACGTGTTCACCATATTTATCGAACTTGGATATTTTTCGGAGGATACAGTCCGACATTTTTAATTGTGTGGGTATGGTGAAAAGCTGTTTCAATATCAGCATGAAAATCACCGGCAGCATGTAAAACAGCTTCATCATATATGACGTTATGTTAAACCTTCAAACTCAAAGCTTTGTCAGCGTATAAACTCTGACACCCCGAGACAGTATCAGCCAATTCATTTGAATTTGTCATTATCAGTCAATTCGTCCGTGAAGAAACGTCGATGTGCAAGGTCGCAACGCGAGATCCGGGCAATACATTGAAAAGCGGTTGAAAATTTTTATTCAAAACGACTATTACAGCTACAATTAAATCGAGCCATAGAAACATTCGGCAGTAGCATTTTATACATATTTTTGCCATAGTTCGCTTCATCGATGACAGCGCGTTTGATCAAGTACAGATAGGCCAACAAATAACCATATCCATTATCACTAAATTTTTCGCTAATTTTTCGACTCTCCTGGTGTATTTTGCGTAAATTGGAAAATGGATGTCGGCGCGTGGATAATCGTGATGACATTATCTATAATTTTCTACGTCGTGGGAAAAAAGTTGTACAGATTGTACAGGTTCTCCCAACGGCTCAATAAGATACCTGGTCCCAAGAGTGTGCTTCCATTCTATGGCATACCCTGGGAAATGATAAATCTTCCGAAGGAAGGTTAGTAAATTTTATTGACCGAATCGCAATTTTATGGAAAAACAGTTCTGCGCAGAGAAAATTAAAGGCAAGAATCTTTCTGATCCAGATCGTTTGGATTGGTACGTAAAATTGGCCCTACAGTACCAGAATGGAATATTTCGATTGTGGGTAGGCACAGTGGGAATCGTCGCAATACAGAAACCAGAACACGTTGAGGTACGTGGGGGGACCCATAAGTTCCGGGAATTACGCTGTAGTGGGGAAAGAGAGTGGGGGAACCTATTCTTTGACCACATGTCCGTTAGTGTCACGCCACCTGCGTCAGTGTGCAAAGTTGTGTCGCTGTGACTGCATCCGTTCGGCTGTAAGATTTTTTTTAGTCAAACAACTGTTTACATTTCGGCGAAAACGTAATGGCAGATTGTCGAAAACAACGCGCGGCTGTGAAATTTTGTTTCCTGTTGGGGAAATCGGCCGCGTGTAATGCTTAAGACTGCTTATGGGGATGCTGCCTTAAGTAAAACCAGAGTTTACGATTGGTTTTCACGTTTTAAAAATGGAGAAATGTCTATTGAAGACCAACCTCGTTCAGGACGCCCCTCAACGTCAAGAACCGAAGAAAACGTCGACAAAATCAATGCCCTCGTTCGTGAAGACCGTCGCCGAACCATTGATCAACTCTGTGAGATGTCGGGAATGTCATGGAGTTTAATTCAGAGAATTTTATCCGAAGATTTGCACATGAGAAGGGCATCATGACAACGCGCCGGCCCACACCGCCCTTTCCGTGAAGCAATTTTTGACCAAAAACGCCATGACACCGATTGTCCACCCCCCATATCCACCGGATCTAGCCCCGTGTGACTTCTTTTTGTTCCCCAGACTCAAAAGGAATATGAAAAGAAAGCGTTTTGCCACTGTAGAGGAGGTGAAACAAAAATCGCTGGAAGGCTTAAAGAACATCCCGATGAGTGAATTTAAAAACTGTTTTGAACAATGGAAGAATCGTTTGGAGAAGTGCGTTGTGGTCAATGGCGAATACGTTGAAGGTGATCAAAATTTGGTGTAAAAATATTGAGAAATAAAGAAGTTATGACGAAATTCGCGTTTTTCTTTTTGGTCCCCCCACGTACACATTTCAAAGAAAATCTTCGTTACAAAAAACTAGTTTATTCGATGTATTTTACATTCATACACTCTTTATAATTAATAATAGAAACAATATCATCGTATAAATAACGATATTTATGATATTCGTGATAAATATATCCGAGAGGAAAAAGTAACTCATCACTGCCAAGCCACAAGCTAGTAAAAGTGTATTTCGAATCACCATTAGCTAGCCGTTTCAGCTATTGATTACCCGCCCTTTTAACGCTTTGGTCTTCTAGTGACTGAATACAAAAAATTAGGTGTCGAATAAATTTAAAAGAATATTGCAGCTATATAAAGGGTGTCCTGTAATGAATGGCTAATCCTGCAACTGTCGATAGATCAGTTCGTGTCCCACTATATACTGGAATTTCGGCTTAGTAAAGGTCTCACGGTTTTCGAGATTTTGGGCTTTATGTTGGTTTTTTGAAAAACTCATCTGCTTTTGGTTTTTCGCATGCCACTTCTACATCTGATATGAATAGACAATAAATAAGCAACTTTTTAAAGTAATTGGCACGACATGCGTAGTACTTTCTTTTACACCTCATAACTTTTTTTACCCGGTTTAAAAAAAAATACTTTTGGTTATTTGTTTTTTCTAGAAAAGTCTTCTTTTCAACTTTAAATGTCAAGGAAACGTTATGAAAAAAGATCTTATGAAGAATTTGCATACAAACCAATTTGCACATCTGAATTTTTTCATTTGCAACGCCATCTGTAACTCAAGTTGCTTAATCAGCCATGAGTCAATCTCTCGATGGAACTACGCGTCGTCACATAGCGACACCAGTAGGATTTGTGACCAAGATCTGCTGGGCAATAACTAGCCAAGGGGTGCATAGCCGCAGTTAGCTAGCGTTAGCTCGGTCATGGCGACATACCTACTTGAGATTTTTTTTCTTTCGCGAAGCCGTCTGTAACTCAAGTTGGCCAGCCAGCCATGAGTCAGTCGCTTGATGGAACTACACGTAGTCACGTAACCTCACTTTGTCATTTGTGATCAAGATCGGCTAGGCAGTGTCGGGACAAGGGCGGGATAACAAGACATTCAGAATACGACTAGCCGATAGCGAGGTCATAACCATTGGTCCGTTCGTATGAGCTCAATTGGGAGAGCCAGTTATTAGGTCGTAACTCAGACAGGCTAGCACAATTTCTACTCGGGTACGTCAGGTTGGCTAACCTGCCATGAGCCAATCGCCAGATGACAGTACATGTGTCACACATAACCTTACTTTGTCGTTCGTAACTATCGCTTACTAGTCCATTACGATCTAGTCATGAGGTGGCTATAAGGGCTAGGTTACAAAACATACAAAATATTACAAGCTCATAGTAAAGCAGTTGGGTAGTTCGTATGAGATCAATTCGGCGAGCCAGTCACGAGCACGTAACTTCCCGAGTACAAATTGTTCTAGCCTGTCTGAGTTACGATCTAGTCACTGGCTCGCCCAATTGAGCTCATACGAACTGACCAATGATTGGCTCGTTATGACCTAGTAAATTTGTGAATGTTTTGTTATCCAGCCCTTGTCTAGTCACTGCCCAGCTGATCTTGGACACAAATGACAAAATGAGGTTATGTGACTACGTGTAGTTCCATCGAGCTAATGACCCATGACTAGCTAACTTGAGTTTTAGATGCCTTTGCAAAAGAAAAACATTCTCAAGTGGGCATGACGCCATGACCTAGCCAACACAACCTAACTACGGCTATGCGCCCCTTGACTAGTTACTGCCCAGCTGATTTTGGTTCCGAATGATAAAGTGCGGTTATGTGACTACGTGTAGTTCTATCGAGCAGTTGGCTCATGGCTGATTAAGCAACTTGAGTTACAGATGGCGTTGCGAATGCAAAAATTCTCAAGTAGGTATCTCGCTATGACCTAGCCAGCTAACTGCGGCTGTACATCCCGCGGCTAGGCACTGCCCCGCCGATCTTGGTCACAAATGACAAAGTGTGGTAATGTGAATACGTGTAGTTCCATCGAGCGCCTGGCTCATAGTTGATTAAGCAACTTGAGTTACAGATGACGTTGCGAATGAATAAAATCCTCAAGTCGGTATTTCGCGATGACCTAGCCAACGCTTCCCAACTACGGCTGCACTAGCCGGAATAAATGATCGGACAAATACAATTTAACGTTATGTAATTCTATGCGATTATCGCTCTCAATGCGAACGCAATTGAGTCATTGATCCGATAATGTTATTTACATTTGTTAATCCACCGATTTTTCAATAATCTGATATTATGTAGTGTAACATATGTAGGTGGTAAGAAAATTCAGAAATTGAACAAGTAGAACTGGTTCAGTGGACAACGTCACAACTCATCACCCAGAGGTCCCGGGATCGAATCCACGTTACGGCATAAGCGTTTGTCTGAGATAATTTAAAATTGAACCATTAATATATTTACAGCGTAAATATTATAACCCTAATTAATGAACAACGATATCGTAAATGGGTCCAATGATGTAAATAATGTGCAAAAAAATCACGTAAATGTAAACATATAGCTGCAAATTTTTTAAATCTAATCGCCACCTAATTTTTTGTTCTCAGTCGCTAGCTGAAAAAACTAGGTCATGGCTAGGTAAGAAATATAATGCAGCCGTGAGATATTTCTTTCTTTCTAGAAAGCCATCTAATTTTTTGTATTCAGTTACTAGAAGAACAACGCGTTACAAGGCTGGGTAGTCAATCGCTAAGACGGCTAGCTAATGGCGATTCGAAACATCACTGTACTTGCTTGTAGCTAGGCGGTGATGAGTTACGTTTTCCACTCGGGTCAGACCGGCTACTTCAATTTCTACTCGGGTATAGTGAAAATCGTAGCGTAGCGAGGCAGCCATTCGTCAGTTCATATGAGCTCAATTGGGTGAGCCAGTTTCTAGGTCGTAACTCGGACAGGCTAGCACGATTACCAGTTGGGTAATTATGTTCTGCTGTTGGACAAGGGAATTGTGGATCTCATTTTATCTTTTTGATATGGCAATCTTTTTGCTTGTCGAAAAATTCAAATGTTTTTCTCGTATTAATTATCCTTCTCATTCATTATCCATGATCCATTCAATGTCCATTCATCCATTCAATGTCCATTCATATGATAATGTGACATTATCTTCTCCGTTATCCTCCAATACCGCGATCAAGTGAAGTATTTTTCTTCGTGAAACTTCATTAACATTCTTTCCACGTACAGGTGATACTTCGCAACAAGGTTGAAATTCAGAGGACTCCGTTTCATACCTATCTAAGGCCGTGGCTGGGACAAGCACTCCTGACGTCCAATGGTAAGCGTCTTTTTATATCTTTGTACATGTTTGTTAAGCTTGTTTTTTTCTTATTTTCGTCTCATTGTCCCGACGAATAAAACTTTATCTTCATTGAAATTGCTCCAAATTTCGGTATTATTTTAATATCTATTCTCAAGTTGACATTTTTCATTCTTAGTCGATTCATCACTTGGTTGAAATTGTTTTCAGCGCCTCTATTTGTATTCTCATGTTTTTGATTCCGTTTCCAGGGGCTCAATGGGTTAAAAGTCGGAAGCGCATAACCCCGGCGTTTCAATTCGGTGTGCTCGAAAACTTTGCTGACATAATGATCGAAAAAGCCAATATTTTCAGCAAATGCATAAGTAACAAGATCAAGATCCACGGTGATAAACCATTTGAGATTTTCGATTTGGGTATCAGATGCACGCTCGACATCATATGCGGTAAATACATTCGCAACACTTTGATATAGCGCAATCAGGGTTCCATTAGGGTATTCCTTTCGCGGAGAGCCGTACTTTGTGGGAGGGCATCAGCAGACTTCTTTTGAATCATTGATAAATTACAGTGGCGCTTAATAAAAAATAAATTACAATCAATTATTATACCCAACGATAAACTGAAATAACAACTTTCGCGCCAAGTTGGTAGATTTAGAATCTACCAAATTGGTAGACCCCCCCCCCTCCCCGCAAATATTAGACATTTCTATATTTTCTCTGAAAAGTCGTGGCTACGAAAATTCTTCTGCAAGGCAGTTGGTCCACTAAATTGATATAGCTCAACTTGGAAAACGAGTAGCAGCTATTTAATGGGGTTCTTCATCAGTTTTGTGTTACGAAGAAGTAGATCCTTGTGAAATTCTCGTGGCTGGTACAGTTTTCGAGAAAATATTTCGCAAATATCGCTATTGTGCGGGTCATCGTCAAGTCGCCATGACAGTTAGTCTAGTAATCCCCATGTGAACGTCCCTCTAATCGTTACATGCGTTCAAACTGCTGTAACCAGGTATGCCAAGGTCCGTAGGCCTTCGTTGACTCGATCGTGTCTACATATAGGACGGCAGAATAATTTTTAGCTACTCAGTCTCAATCTTTTTGCTTTTTATTAAAGCATTTGACAAACAATTTAAGACATACGTTTCGCCTACATACAACTTTATTGATTAAAAAAAAAGAAAAGTAATTATGGCTATTACGTCAGAATTGTCATTTAAATTCATTTTCAATAATTATAAACGACTTATCGTAAAATAATTTGTAATATTTTTTCGTTCGAGTGGTGTTCACCTGTTTCGAGACGTACCCAGTTATCGCCGTGGTCACGTCCCACTTATCTACAACGTTCCCGAGTCGAAAAACGTAACTCATCACCGCCTAGCCACAAGCTAGTCAATTGATGTTTTGAATCGCCATTAGCGAGCCGTCTTAGCGATTGACTACCCAGCCTTGTAACGCTTTGGTCCTCTAGTAACTGAATACAAAAAATTAGATGGTGACTAGATAGAAAAAAATATCCCAGGGCTGTATTATTGGGTTGGTAAGAAAGTCTTGCGACACTTTCCTTTCGATTAAAATATGTTTTCTTCTAACGAAGTTCTACAACATTCGAGAGTAGTATATTCAAGACTAGTCTAGAACCTTCCATGCCGGAGGGTATATAAGCGAGTCAGTTGTTCCGCGCAGACAGTACGAGCGAAGATGGATCATAGTGCACTTCGATCGATTGCATATTACGAATTTTTACAAGGGCGTTCTGCAAGAACCGCAGCCGCTAATATGTGTAGTGTGTTCAAGGCCAACGTAGTTCATCATTCAACGATATCCCGTTGGTACCAGCGTTTCCGTTCTGGCGATACATCTTTTGAAGACAAACCTAGGTCCGGCAGGAAATCAACTGTTAACGATGAAGAACTACGAGCACTTACAAAGGCAAAGCCTAATACGTCGTCACGGGAATTAGTTTACAAACTCGGCTGTAGCCATCCCACGATTCTCCAACATTTACAAAATCTCGGATACAGAAAAGTTGTTTCTTCTTGGATACCACACGATCTCAGCGAATCAAACAAAGCGACACGCATGTCCATCTGTCTTTCACTCCTGCAACGTCCACACAGAAAGGATTTTCTTCAAGAAATAGTCACTGGAGATGAAAGCTGGGTGCTTTATGTTAACTACACACGTAAGTGACAATGGCTACCGAAAGAAAAAAAACCAGATCCGACCCCTAAGCTGCCCTGTGAAGTGAAGAGAGTTTTACTCTGTTGTTAGTGGGATTCTGAGGGCATGCTATATTACGAACTGCTCCCATCCAACACCACGATAAATGCAAATACTTACTCTGCCCAACTGCAAAAGCTGGCTGAAATTATCAAACAAAAAAGGCGTAAACGTCTTCAAGTTCGGCTTCTCCACGACAATGCTCGACCCCACGTAGCTAAGATGACACAACAATCTATTTCGCAGCTGGGATGGGAAGTTCTACCGCATCCACCGTATTCACCAGACCTAGCACCTACCGACTACCATCTGTTTCGAGCTTTAAAAAATTATTTACAGGATAAAAAATTTGATGATGTCGCGGATCTCAAAAATACACTGGTCGACTTTTTCAATTCACGACCCAAAGAATTCTGGAGTGCAGGCGTGCAAAGTTTACCAGAGCGTTGGGCATGAGTTGTAGATACAGAGGGAGCATACATTACTGAATAATTGTTTACTGTTAAAATAAAATGTTTTTATATTTTACTCATGTTGTGTGTCGCAAGACTTTCTTACCAACCCAATATATTTCTGACCAAGCCATGACATAGGTTTTTCAGCTTGCGACTGAGAACAAAAAATTAGGTGGCGATTAGATAAAGAAAAATTGCGGCTATATATTTATATTTTCGTGATTTTTTTTGCACATTATTTACATCATTGGACCCTTTTACGATATTCTTCGTCGTTCATTAATAAGGGTTATGATATTGGCGCTGTAAATATATTAATGGTTCAATTTTAAATTATCTCAGACAAACGCTTACGCCGTAACGTGGTTTCGATCCCGGGGCCTCTGGGTGATGAGTTGTGACGTTGTCCACTGAGCCAGTTCTACTTGTTTAAATTCAGAATTTTCTAATCGTCTACATCCGTTACACTACACAATGTCAGATTATTGAAACATGGGTGGATTAATAAATGTAAATAACATTATCGAATCAATGACTCAATTGCGTTCGTATTGAGAGCGATAGTCGCATAGAATTACATAACCTCAAATTGTATTTATCCGATCATTTATTCCGGCCGGTGCGGCCGCAGTTGGGAAGTGTTGGCTAGGTCATCGCGAGATACCGAATTGAGGATTTTATTCATTCGCAACGTCATCTGTAACTCAAGTTGCTTAACCAACCATGAGCCAGTCGCTCGATGGAACTACACGTATTCACATAACCACACTTTGTCATTTGTGACCAAGATCGGCTGGGCAGTGACTAGCCAAGGGGTGCACAGCAGCAGTTAGCTAGCTAGGTCATGGCGAGATACCTATTTGAGAATTTTTGCATTCGCAACGTCATCTGTAACTCAAGTTGCTCAACCAACCATGAGCCAGTCGCTCGATGGAACTACACGTATTCACATAACCACACTTTGTCATTTGTGACCAAGATCGGCTGGGCAGTGACTAGCCAAGGGGTGCACAGCAGTTAGCTAGTATTAGCTAGGTCTTGGCGTCATGCCGACTTCAGAATTTTTTTCTTTTGCAAAGCCATCTAAAACTCAAGTTAGCTAGTCAGCCATGAGTCATTCGCTCGATGAAAGTACACGTAGTCACATAATCTTACTTTGTCATTTCTGACTAAGATCAGCTGGACAGTGACTAAACAAGGGCTGGATAACAAAACATTCACAATATTACTAGCTCATAGCGAGCCAACCATTGGTCAGTTCGTATGAGCTCAATTGGGCGAGCCAGTTACTAGGTTGTAACTCAGACAGGCCAGAACAATTTCTACTCGGGGTTTATTCGTATGGCGAGTACTGGTCCGTGAACTCTTCAGACAATGCAAATGCGAGCCCGATATTTCTCTTCTAATTTTCTATTAATTACTATTCGATTGATTAGATTTTTTGCCAACCTGGTTCCAGTTATCGACAGCGTGGCAATTAAGGCGAAATATACACTTACAACAATGAAAAAATCGATTTCTTTTTTTTTTTTCTTTAAATGATAGAACTATATATGTAGAATATTTTCTCAAATTTGAAAGCGAAATTCGAAAAACTTCAAACGTTACAGACCGTCAATGGTGTGCCTCACCGCTCGGATTCGAAGCGAACGTGAACTTCAAACGCGTTTTTCTCAAAACTGCATTATCTAAATAGACGTGCAGGATTGCTCAAAAACTATTAAGCCGATTGAGTTGAAACTTGGTAGAAATATTGATAATATCGGTACCTTCTACTTGACGAAAATTGTTTTTGAAAAATTGGAAAAAAAAACTTCTTTTTTAATCCCCATTTCACAGACATGTTGCGTGAAATGTTGATTTTTTTTTGCAAATACGTGCCATTTTTTCAAATTTGCATTTTCTTCATTTTAATTACCGTCACATAGAAACTATACATGTTCCAACTGAAAAAATGTTTGAACTTTTTTGGAAATCAAAGTCTACGGGAAGCTAGACTGCACGCCATTTTGATGATGAATTGATTTAAAAAAATTGTTTCGTATACGTGAATATACTATTAAAGTATACCTAAAGTTTGATAATTGTAGAATAATTATTTCTTAGTTTAAAAAATCGCTCAATATTGCTAATTTTTTTGCTGTCTAAATGTATATCCCACCATGATCAGGAGAGTTTCTGAACCGGTAATCGTCATATATGAAAACTCGTTGAAATTAGCACAAAACTATACTTTTCTATGCTGAACGCAAAACCAAGATTCTTAGTTATAACACGAAGGCAAACTTACCTCACGCAGCTCCTCAGGCATTCTCAAATAACCCGAGGTGTGACACGGTTCACTTTAAGGGGCTATACCAGTGTAAAAGCTAAAAATTTGGGTGATTTTCGGGAATTTATTGGAAGAAAAGTACTCAATTAAATTTTTCGGAAAAATGAGAATATAATTGGCTATATTAGACCTATATTACATAATTTTTTCATGGACAAATACTGAGGTCCAAGCGACTTATGCGCTGCCTTCGGAGGCGCCAAAAAAAAATTTCCTCCACTGCTGACCCGATTCCGGCCTCTTGAGTAGCTGAAACCGAAAAAGGAAAAAATAGAAATTAACTGGAAGGTATTTCCTGTACAATGACGTAGGATTTTCGAAAAACATCAAAATCTAACAAAATGGCGTAGTTATGGAAAAAGTCTGTTATCTTGCCTATAAAATGGGCGTTTTTTTCAATGCCAAATCGTCAATTTTCATCCAATCAAAAATATCCTACGTCATTGTAGAGTAATATATACAAGAGTGCTCAGTTCAAATTTCAAGTCAATCGGATAATTGCTCTTTGATTTACAATGTCGGCAAATTTGAAAAATCGCATTTCGGGAAAAACGCGGTTCAAGATTCAACTATCGACTTCTGCAAGATAAAATGATATTGATATAATGATATAAATGATAATGATATTCTTGAAAGTATAAACTGTCGAAAAAGGCAAAAAAAATCGATTCTTTGTAAGTGTCACACTGGTGTAGCCCCTTAACCTCCAAATAAAGGATTCCTAAATATATTTGATTTGATTATTGTTGAATGCGTATACCAACGAGTGTGACAATGTAATGCAACATAATATATACCTCCTGGATACACAATATACAAGATAGCTAGACCCGACCCCTTTAAGGGCCAGTGGGCCACTAGCCCCGGCGGTACCATTCTTGATCATTGGTCAGATCTTCGTGACTGCGGGACAGCCGTATCACTTCCAATTGACGAGCCTCGCTCTCGTCGATATTATTGGTCTATCAGCTTCGGGCTTGGTGGTGTCGCTACTCACCTGGGTACCTGGGCTCACCCCCTTAAGGGGTTGCCTACACAGGCGTCCTTCCCTCCCCAACGCATAAAGTACAATAACATACATGTATATCTAAGTATTAAACAATAGATTAAGTAGGCCGAAAGACCTTTATACTACTTTTCAGCGTCCAGCACCGTTTGTCGCTTCTATACCTGCTCGAGATCGCTTCACTTCAAATCATATATCGCCATAAATTACGGTCGGATCTTCATGAAATTACGGGGAATACTTTCAAAATGTTGTGCTTTCGAAATTAAAAATAAAATAAAATCGATTTTTTTACGTTGCTAATTGACCCTAACCCCTTAAAATACTTACTCAATGTGTAACCATGACGATCACTAGGACCCTGACGACCAGTGGGCCGACCACCTTAGTCACATTTTTCCAAGTTTCATCATTAATATTTCCTTTAAACATTCGGCGATCCCCTGTTTTTTATGTCGTAGCGGAATCTTTAGAATTTCTTACACGCGTAGAGCAGTTCTTATGTGACTTCTAGAGTTATTTAGTGTATAAATCATTACATAGAAATGTGGCCACCGTGTCGTCTCTATAAAGTGCAGTATAGACGAGACGATTTTTAGAGTCGTAATTTTTCGTTAAAAGTTCGGTAACTTGGCTTGAGATACTATCAGTATACTGGGAAGTATGTTTATTCAATTATAGATGCATATCGGTTAATTGTAAAATATTCGGGTTCATTTAAGAAATCCCACACGGAAATAAAATATATGTAAAAATATAGTTTTCGATATATTAAAAATGTATGTAAAATAGATTTCAGATATATATTATGCATCTTAGATATAGATTAGATATATGCAATATATACGGGAAATGCATTAAAAATATATTCGCGATATCGAAGTTTTCGTTCAAAATAGATCTTCAGAATGTTACGTATATTCGAACTATATTGAAAATATACTTACAATGCACTTAAATTATCCTCAAAATCAAGAGACGCGGCAGCGTCTTGACGCCAAGTAATAAAAAAAAAAATTTGACGCCACTGATCGATGCCACCGATCTCGACGCCACTGACCGACTGACGACACGCCGCGACTCTTTATACAGTAAGATGGGCTCTAGCAGACGACGTTTTAACTTTGTTCCGATATTACGCGAAAACGCGGCAACAAATCGAAAATCTAATGACAGTTTACCAATGTAATGTCATTTTTTTCTATCGATTTTGTTCGGGCTATTTTTCGATTTGTCCACTCAATCTCGGGATCTCATAATTTACGGCCGAATTTTCGGATGACTTTTTACCCCAAAAATTCTTCAACACTCGTCCATTGTCTTTCATTGAATGAAATAAAGTCGTTGGCTCATATCGTAAACATAACACATACGCCGTTCTGTGAATTGATTAACACTTTAGCGCAACAGGCACAGCAACGCCACCGCTCTCTCGAACGGCACGACTCGAACTACACCCTGCTTGCAATATATATATATTCTGCTTGCAATATATAGACTGTATTCTAATACAGTCGCTTTGACAGCTCGAGTAACCAAACACGGTTAGTCGAGCGTGGATGTGAAAAAAGAAAACAAACGGCTCTTATTAGAGCTAAAAATTTATTTAACAAAGGTTCACGTCGTTCAAATTTAGGTGTGGATTATTTATTTGATCCTAACATGCGTATATTGGCCGTGACGCTCGCGCGGAAACCGTCGGAGAAACAGCGAGGACGATACGCAAATAGATACAGAGTAAGTTAAAAATTCAAGAATGTGCTCATTTCTTTCACTTGCTTATATAAAATCATTAAAAAATTCGCAGACAGACGTGCATGTGTAGCTTTTGTGTGCCTTGAGAGCATAACCTAGCTTCTATATGTCATTACCAATTTGTGTGTTCATAACCTCGTTCCATTAACATTTTATGAACATATCTTCTAAATTTTCTGAACAGAATCTTGTCATAGACGATGAAGTTTTTTTTTTTTTTGTAGAAAATGCATTCGACTCTGTAGAATTTATATTGACGCAGAGCTTGACAATTATTTTGCCTGAAATATTATTCATTGCTGAAAAATCTCTCATGAGAAATAAAGGCTTTGTGCAACACGATATATAAACCTAGATCCCCTACGGCGTCCAATAGAACATGTAAAATAGAACGCCATTACACGACCATTCCAAGTTCTTGCGAATTTTGTTCATACGAACCCGTGATCAAACATACAGGTATCGAATAGGCGGCCTAATTAACATACATGCGATGCAATCGACACCTGTATATTTGATCACGGGTTCATACGAATAAAATTGGTGCGAACCTGTGATTGTCGCGTAATCGTGTTCTAGGACAACACCTAATGTTTGGCTCGATCTCACAGACTCAAGCCTGACAGCGCTTTCATATGTCTTGCCATTCTTTTCATACTGTGGTGATCACCATATTTCATTGTTGCAGCTGCACAATCTACGTCTACATGGAACGATGATAGTCCGCCATCTCCGAGAAATCTTCGACTGCCACACCTGCATCGAAGACTTTCCTTGGTTATGTCGTTCAACGCCTTGAAGTTTATCGTCCCAAGTGCGCTCAATGTGTCAAATACTATGGAAAGCCAAACTTCAGATACTCCATGTCGCTCGATGCCTCGAATCGAGCAACATTTGGGCATGAAACCCTTTTCCGGTACGGAGAGCGACAACGAAACCTTTTGA
This sequence comes from Ophion obscuratus, assembly GCA_964007375.1. Lineage (NCBI taxonomy): Eukaryota > Metazoa > Arthropoda > Insecta > Hymenoptera > Ichneumonidae > Ophion > Ophion obscuratus. Next base: position 51,671,992 of record OZ023316.1, on the reverse strand, counting down.
CATTTTTCCAGCTTGACATAACATAAAAATGATTAAAACATGAATTTTAGCATTTTTCATAAAATGAAAAGGCCTTAGGACTATTGTGCCATCTGGCCAAGGAAGGCCAGATTGTGAATGATTGTGCGCTTTTTAATGTTAACATGAAAGTGTGATTGAAGCTGCATATTTTATGTGTTACGTGATTAGCGGCTATTATGTAAATTTAAAATAAGATGATTGTCAACGAAACCTTTTTTTTGTCAGACCGCCTTTAGTTTTAATTTACTGTAAAACAACCTAAGATTTCTTGAATAAAAATCCTGAAACTGAGTATAAATGTGTGATAATAATTTCTCTAATTTCTATTGTGCCAAATTAAATATGGTTAATGAAACTGAATTGATTACATTTATCAAACATTTGAAACGTAGGGACCCTCAAACTTTTATTTATAGTCACATATAGGTGACTGGGTAAAAAAAAATATTTTACACTTTTTAGTACATTAAATAAAAGCTTGTTTAAAAGTAAAGTTTTTTTTATATACAAATTTTCCGTACCAATCTGAAAAAAAAAGAAAACCCGCGTTTCGAAAATATATGGTTCTGCACTTTAAGGTATTTCTTTCACGAACCCGAATATTTAACAAATAACTGATTTTCGTCTATTATTTTTACACGGTGTTTACATTCCTTTATTCAACCGAATTCATTTTAAACGATAAATGTCAATTGTCTAAAAGAAAGAAAAAAAAGATGAGTTCTCTTTGAAAATGAGCTTTATTGAAAGTATGGCCCGGCCACGGTGACCATAGGCATTGAAACATGTGTGCCATTAAGCCTTCATGCGACGTTGGCTCGCTCCACCTCTCCGTTTCGTCGCCGGGAGAAAAACTGACGTCTTCATTTACATAAAAGTCAATATTTAATAAATGCCGTAGACGGATCATTTAATTTTTGGGTGACAATTTTGGTAATATACTGAATGATTTGACATTTTTTCATAACATCCTTAATATTTTTTACACTATTCCGTGTGTGTAGTTTTTTTTTTCCGTTTACCATTACCGATCGGCATGAGTCTAGGCATCTTCTTATGTAAAAACTGTTTGTTGAATTCAAATTTAAAATTAAATTATGAAATTAAAAATTCAATTCAAAATTATTAAAATCAAATATTAAAATTTGAAGGGTGCATTCAGTATATGTAACGAATCCACTATATAAATTTGAACAAATGGTAACATTTGATCATTTGACCCGAAGCTTCTTAACGATATAAGGAAAGACGTGTATTTTTGAGCAGCCTCCAGCAGGGTAAATGTGACGCGTTATCCAAGTGCATCCGGTTTTTGTTTACAATGAACAAATCGATTTGCATTCCACTCGCTGAACGCGCAAATAAAATATCGCAATGAAGTTGGATTTTCGTAAAATATTTTTATTGATCTCTAGTTTTTTTTATTAAAAGTTTTCTCCTGCTGCCACAAACAAAGCGCAATTCATGAAACATGGAGACGGTATATCAAAAAGTAAAACATTAAGAGGTACAGACTTGGGCGTAATTCTATTTATAAATACGAATATGAATATATTCACATCGTGATTTTCATGTGAATATAAATACAAATGTATTCATACTTCACTTTTTGTATTCACATGCATGCATACAAATACAATTGTATTCACAAATATTCTGAACATACAAATGGATTCACAGAAAAACTTGTGAATATTCACAAAAAAGTGAATATTTACAAAAAATCCTGTGAATTAAAAAAACATACACATCACGATCTGTGAATACAAATGTATTCATAAAAAATTGTAAATACAAAAAAATTCACAAAATAAGTTGTGACTTTTTTCATATTTAAGACAAATTAAAATCGAATTCACAATAATTAGATTAAAATTTACACCATTAGTGAGTTCGTACGCATTTTGAGAGAAAACTTTTGCCTCGAGGCAAAGAAATTTTTGCACAAAACTTTTTGTGCGAAAATTCCTTTGCCTCAACACAATGGTTTCTCTCAAAATACATAAGAACTCACTTGTGGCGTAAATTTTAATATAATTGTCGTGAATTCGATTTTAATTTTCTTCAACTCGTCCATTTTTAATTGACGAACGGCCGTAACGCGTTTTTGAGCGGCTAAGTGTCGCAGCCGTTTGAGAAGGCGAAGTTGCGTTGGGTTGCTCATTGTTGCTCACGGCAGTGGCAGCGAGCAACAATGTATCTTTCACGCCAACGTTCGGATAATTGAGCGTTCGGATAAACTAAGCTATCGTTCGGATAATTGAGGGTTCGTATAATCGAGGTTCGGATAATCGAGGTTCTACTGTATATATTAAACACCTGAAAAAAGTCGAATGCCTCTTTTAATATTTTTTTTTTTATAAAATCGGCCATTTTTAATTGACGAACGGCCGTAACGCGTTTTTGAGCGGCTAAGTCTCGCAGCCGTTTGAGAAGAAGTTGCGTTGGGTTACTCATTGTTGCTCACGGCAGTGGCAGCGAGCAACAATGTATCTTTCGCGCCAACATTCGGATAATTGAGCGTTCGGATAAACTAAGCCATCGTTCGGATAATTGAGGGTTCGGATAATCGAGGTTCGGATAATCGAGGTTCTACTGTATTTCCAATTTTTTTCTGTGAATTTATTTGTACACGTTCAGAATATTTGTAAATACCATTGTATTTGTATGCATGCATTTGAATACAAATAAGCGAACTATGAATAAATATTTCACTAATAGGCGTTTGTAAATCACCCTGCAAATACGTCGATTTAATAGTGGAAGGGACTGAAGACTTTAAAAAAAATATTTATAGCATTTGGTAATATACAAGTTTTCAGAAACGACGTGTCGTGTTTTTTTAACTATCTGTTTAAATCTTACCCTTTTAGAATCTTTGAAAAAGTGAAAAAAAATAATACCAAGTAATGAAAAGATATTTGAATTCACTCCTCTTTGAACTGGCGCAGAACGAAAAAAAGATTTTTCCCCTTTCAAAAAGATATGAAATCCCCTTTAAAAACTTTTAAAAAGTAAAAAAAGAACGCCAAGTAACAAAATACCCCCGAAAACATTATTGCTTGTTTGATCATATACAAAATTCTGATTTATCTTGAAATATTTTTTAATTTTATTTAACGAATGCTTTTATTATATTTTTTCAATTAAAATGTACAAAAAAAGTGAAATAACTTTTTATAAAGTAGCCAAGCAAGTTTACTAAAAACGTAAACAAAATTGTTAAACCTTAGAACTAATGTTTTCCTAAATATTTCATTTTTATTTTAAAAATCACATTACTATTATAACAAAAAATTGGTATTACCATTATATAAAAATACAACGTATTTACCACATAAGTACACTGGAAATGCTGTGCAACGACTTGGCGTGCATGGTTAAGAAAAATAGCTCGGCGAAGGATTTCGTCTTTCCGACTACTTAACTCTCAGGTTGGAAAAACATAGACTGCTGCAATTTGTTATGCAACTGGAAATCAAATTTCGTGATCCCGCAAAGTATGGATCAAATCAGTGATGTTCCCCTAGACAATACGATACGTTAAATCTTTTTTTTATGCATAATTTAATACGATATATAAAAGTATATTCTTTCTCCTCTATCAGACAACTTTATACATTACATGAAATATATTTCGTATATACTTTTATGTATTGATCCGTCTGTTTGTGTATTGTATCCGTCTCTAAGCCACAGCATCGGCAATTTTAAAATTCGAATTACGGTGCCGTCGTCTTGCTGGTGAAAAACGAAATATCTGAGTATCTCTCCTGATACTCATTACGCTATATTCGATGGTTTTTCCGAGTACAGTCGAATATTCGTCAATAGTGGATATAACGTAGCTCTGACACGGTCACGTGAATTGTGTGGACCGATATATACACCGATAACACTATATATCAATGTTATCTTGTCCGAATCACACTAGCGCAAGGTGCAGGAAGTCGCATTGTTAATAACTCTGGCAGTTGATGCGTTGTTACAGGTTATATATATATTGTGTATCTTCCCGAGCTATTTCTCTTAACCATGCACGCCAAGTCGTTGCACAGCATTTCCAGTGTACTTATGTGGTAAATACGTTGTATTTTTATATAATGGTAATACCAATTTTTTGTTATAATAGTAATGTGATTTTTAAAATAAAAATTAAATATTTAGGAAAACATTAGTTCTAAGGTTTAACAATTTTGTTTACGTTTTTAGTAAACTTGCTTGGCTACTTTATAAAAATATACTACAATTGTATTTTAACTGTATTCGACTTATAATTGAAATATACTTTAAATTTATTTAAAATACATCTAAAATATACACGATATATGTTCATACTCCGTTTAAAATATACTTGAAATATATTCATACTACATTTTCAATATTATTAAAATATATTCAACGTGTATTTAAGATATACTTGGAGTATATTTAATCTATACTTGAAATATTCTTAAAAATTTTGTTATGACGTTATTTACATCATTGCACCCTTTTACGATATTTTTCCTTGTCGTTAATTACGATTATAGTGTTTGCGGTTCAAATATTTTAATGGTTCAAAATTAAGTTATATCAGACGCTTTTACACGCCGTAAGGTGGTTTCGAACCCGGGACTTCTGAGTGATGAGCTGGGACCTTCCACACTGAGCTAGTTCTACTTGATAAATTAACTTTCGTATCGTCTGCATATGGTACAATACGCAATGTTAGGTTATTGAGAAATGTGTGGATTTACAAGAGTAACTAACAATATCGAATCAATTACTTAATTGCGTTCGCATAGAGAGCGATAATCGAATAGAATTACGAGATTACATAACCTTCGATTTTTTTGTCCGATCATTTATTCCGGCTAGTGCGGCTAGGTCTTCGCGAGATACCGACTTGAAGATGTGTGTGTGTGTGTGTGTGTGTGTGTGTGTGTGTGTGTGTGTGTGTGTGTGTGTGTGTGTGTGCGTGTGTGTGTGTGTGTGTGTGTGTGTGTGTGTGTGTGTGTGTGTGTGTGTGTGTGTGTGTGTGTGTGTGTGTGTGTGTGTGTGTGTGTTTAAATGTATATATACACTGAATTAATCGAAAGTGTATCATTTATGAGCATTTTTTATGATTCAAACGGATCTTGAGACTATTCATGGTATATTACTATATATACATATAAATATATAGTAATATATATTCAGATATACATATAGCAAACCTTAAATATATTCGGATATCCTATTAAAAATGTATAAAGCGTACGTTAGTCATGCAATTTCAATATATTTTATATGTATCTTGAATGTATCTTTTTTTAGATGTCAGCATACATTCTCCGTTATGCTCCCGAGTATATTAAACATATATTCAGTATACATATCTAATATATTTAATGTACATCTTAGAAGCTATTTATGTTTATATATCGCATAGGTTTTTAATCATATCCAAAATTATACTTGACATATCCAACTTTTCGTACAAAATGTATTTGATATTTGTTTTATGTATCTTCCGATATATTTTTTATATATTTTATTTCCATGTGGGATACCTTGAATGATAAACACGTGTGCTTAGAAACTGCGATTGGAGTGGACATTCACGATCAAGAACAGGTGGACAACGAATACAGCATATCCGTAAAAACGTGAGTTATTCTTATTTTCGATCCATGCAAACCTTATTTTTTCAAAATTACATAAACAATGTCAAATATTAATATTTATAACGCAAATAGTTTTTTTATGATAAAAGTTTTTGACTTTAGGAACACGATAATTATTTTTTTGCTCGAAATATTGAACAATACTGTTCTGCAATATTGCCATATATGTCTTCTTATTATAGGGGATAAATATTTCTGACGGAGAATTATTCTGTCTTTACTGAACGTTTTTAGCAAAACTGAATAGTGAAGGCAACCCTAACTTTTTTCACTCTTTCCCTAACTAGTTTGTTATCTAAACATAATTTTATTTCAAAATTGATTAACACAATAATACGGTACGACGAATCATATCACCTGACTTTCGGTCAATGCAGGCCCTGCAGTGTTAAAAGTTGCAATTTTAGAACCATTATCTCCTAATCTAAATAGTCGACTGTTCTGAAATTTCACTCAAACATGTATAATGATATGAACAATGTCTGATTAAAATTTGAACAAAGTCTATCGAAACGAAGAGCGCGCGCTCGTTCTACATTAAATGGCGACGATGAGAACATTTTTGTCTATTTTCAAGGCCTTTTTTTTATTTAAGCAGTTTTAAAAAAATAGGAATTATCTACATTTTTTAAATAATAGGAACATCCAATTGGATTTGTATATAACGGGTCGTGGACGGGTATAATTTCGTATACAGAAATGGAGCGGTGATCTAAGCGGTTAAGGCCTGCAGCCACAGTAACGGGTATAAAACCATGTGCGAATTTAACAATTTTTTTCGTATGAAAAAGTGATTCAATCATAAAATTAATTACACATCTATTTACCATGAAAATCAAGCTGTTAGAAAATATATATTTTTTTTTTCGATGTACAAAATGGCCGACCACTCGAAACTTCTCGAAACAGCTTTTTTCTAATTGGCGTGACAAATAACCAACAATTTTCACTCGATTTACTTCAAATTTAGAAGTTATGTTCCTAATTGCATTTCGCAGAGAAGTACGTACGGAATTTCTGATTAATCGAAAACTTCTGATTAATTTTATGAGCAGTTTATGAGCAGTTATAATGAAATTTTGCACTGAAAATTCATTTCTTAAGTTCAAATACCTACAATTTTTTAATAAAACAATATTTTTTAAATTCCGTACGTACTTCTCTAGGTATTCTAATGTAGATTGACGAGAATTTTTGTTTTTTTGCTCTTCGAGCTATTTTGTACATCGAAAAAAAATATATATATAATATATATATATAGCATATATTTATATTATATATATATATATTTTTTCGATGTACAAAATGGCTCGAAGAGCAAAAAACAAAAATTCTTGATATATATATATATATATATATATATATATATATATCAAGCTGTTAAGCTTGATATTCATACTAAATAGATGTGTAATTAATTTTATGAGTGAATCACTTCTTCACACGAAAAAAAATTGTTAAATTCGCAGTATAGCCTGCGGACGATTCCTGTGCGAGAAACAGATGCGAACGACATCTGCCGGAATTTCGCTCCAAAATTATGAACAGACCCAATACTACTCATAGTACCTACAACGGTGGATAGGCGGTCGGGGTTCGGCTCCGGTGGTCCTTTGAATTCACCAACTAAACGTTGTGCATAGCCGATACTCGGAGCGGTGACCTGAGCGGTTACCGCTCCTATATGCTACTAATAATTGTCAAAACCATTCTCCACGGTCTGTTTCTTTGTCATTTTTTTAAAGGATAATTGCGTGCGCCACCAGTCGTTTTTTTCGGTCTTGGCTAAAATGGGATTCGATTTTCTATAAAACAAGCACTGGCAAGGCTTACACGGCCGCTGTCGAATAATCGCACTCATTTTGCACACGAGTAAGTGATCCACATATCAGATTTATATTTGCCTCGACATATGGGGTGGGAGTCGAAATATCGATGGGTCAATATTCGGATGGGCTGAAATATCGAATTAAAAAATGTCGAATGTTTGAATATAGATAGATCAATGTTCGGAGGGTTTATATAGTCGTAAATAAAAATTCCGAATACGAATATCTTGAATTTGAAATATAGCGAAAAACAAAAACCGATTTAAAAAATATTGAGAGACATAATATCGAATTGCTTTTATAAATAGCACCAAATAATTCGAGAAGACGAATCTTCGAATTGTAAATATAGCGACGGTTCAAAAAACAGAAAGCATTACATTTTTTCTTCGATCGAAACATAACATTTCGAATAATTAAACCTTCGTTATTTTGAGAGTTCATAATTCTGTCGTTTCGAAATATTTGTCGATCTATATTTGGTCCTTCGATATTTGGATGCCCACCCGACGTATGCGACTAAATTTACGAGATCGACTGACCTTTTTCGCATGCCTCCTATGAACTATTTGAAGACCATTCGAATATTTGATCTTCGTTTCGTAATTATTGAATCCTTTTGTTGCGTGGAAACATAGCAACAAAGAAAATGGCTTCAAAGTGGCTAGTAGCTCGAAGCGAACAAATTACTTTTTTCAATAGATTTCACATCGATAATAAATCTCACGGATTTTATAATTATTTATACTAGTAATCGCCGATTTCAAAAAGACTCCACCAATGTGACTTCCGTCGTCCAAACTTTTGCAGGTAATAGAGAAGAAACAGTTAGAGAGAAAATCAGCACGCGCCGGAAACGACAGTCTGAAATGCAAAACTCAAACCGATGAGAACAGTTAGTTTGTTGAAAGTATTTCGATAATTTATAATGGAAAAAATGCGTACATTGATCATAATGAGCTGCATGGTTGCAAGTGTAGGCAAGAAAAAGGGTTTTCTGGATTTGCTGCTGGAAGTGTACGAAAACGAGGAAGCAATGACGATCAACGACATTCGAGATGAAACGAATACGATTATGTTCACGGTGAGTTTGTCGTGATCTAATGGCCGCATCGAGACTTTTGTTTTCACGAGATATCGATAAATACGGATAACCGAGTCTAATAAAATCCGAAATCTTCGTCAAAAACGTTGTACGTAACGCGAAGAGAAAGCTTTCACGTGTCACTTCTCGTAGGCTCAAAAGTGAATATTTATCATGCCTTTTCCAATGTCAACTAATCCTACGAGTTATTGTCAGGGGCACGATACTACCGGTGGTTTGGTCGGTTGGGTGTTGTTCAGCCTCGGCAACGATCTAGACATTCAAAGAAAAGTGCATGAAGAACTCGATGAAGTTCTGGGTGATTCGGACGATAAGACTACCCTGAAGCGATTACCCAATCTCAAGTATCTTGAGAGAGTCATCAAGGAAGGTCTCCGGCTTTATCCAACCGCTCCAGAGATCAGCAGAGAGCTTATCGACGATATGAAAATCGGTAAAATGTCCTCCAATTGACTTGTTATTTATTTTTTTGCTTCATTCAGATCTGCTATGAACTTATTATGCCATAAAATATAAGTGCACAACTCCGGTTACGCCGTTTTTGTTTTAAAAAAATTGAGGCTTCATTCTTAAAAAGTGATTACCTATTCATGATTCAAAGTACTGTCCGTGGCTAGCTGCTACCTTTTCCCATCTTTTTGACAGTTGTCGGATACTTCTCCGATTCTTATAATTTTTTATGAGTAACATGTAGGCACGTGAATCGTGAGTAGTCAAACGAGAGTTTAACGGTGAAAATATTGAAATACCGTTATTTCAATACCGAAGAAATGTAATGAAATGCGATAAATTTGCGCGTGCATCGAGTCCGTTGATTACATGCTTTGCCATCTGTAAAATGACAATTAAGTATTCATATTACTTAACGGGGTATCCCTCTCTGGAAGCCCAATTCGAAGGGTCAGAATGATGAACTTTTTTCTAGCGACACATTGATTGGAACAAATTAATTTTTTCCCAGCACATTGTACACATGTTTGTGGTTACAATGTTGTTACCCACAACTTGCTTCAACCCTAAGGAATAGGGGTTGAAAACTGAAAAATCGCCATATCTCGATAATTAATAGCCCGATGCAAAAAAAATCCAAACAAAAGTTGTTTGGAATAATAAAATACATATAAAGTTATCTGACGTCCAACCCTGTATCTTTGAAAATAGCGGTACAACAACAATTAGAAAATTCTAGGTCAGTGGTGCTGTCGCGTTTTTGGGCCGCTATTTTCAAAGATAGGGGGTTGGACGTTCGATAACTTTATACGTATTTTATTATTTCAAACAACTTTTGTTCGAACCTTTTTTTGATCGGGCCATTAATTATCGAGATACGGCGATTTTCAAGTTTTCAACCCCTATTCCTTAGGGTTGAATCAAGTTGTGGGCAAAATTTCATTGGGGTTACATATAGTACGCAACCATCTAGCTTCAGTCAAAAATTCTAATTCTATGCTTAAAGTGCTGGATTTTCGTCTCTTTTACTGGACGTAAACGTTCTCTTCAATGGTGAACATAAAAACTATCAAGGAAAGATTGCGAGGTCGATCTCTCCGATTTTTATTAAATATGGCATGCTTGTAGAATGGGTGAAAATAGGCGACACGTATTTATTTGATATATGTGGAACCCGATTTTTAAGGGTTGAAACGCATCCTCGAAAATTGGGGTGTTTTTCGTTTTTCGTCGATAACGTTTTAACGGTACGAGATATGAAAAAAATTCAAATTGCAACAATGTTCATTTTTTCGTGTACTATACATTGAAGATGAGAACGATAACGTTATCGACGAAAAACGAAAAACACCCGTATTTTCGAGGGTGCGTTGCACCCATTAAAAATCGGGTTCCGCAGATATAAAAAAATACGCGTCGCCTATTTTTACCCATTGTACTATTCATTCTACTATTCGGAGGAAATATATAAATATAATAAATAGGCTTCAATTAGAAGATGATTTGGTTATTTGCATCTCAAAAATAGAACCACGATTTGACAACTTATTATAAAATAAACAGGCACAGCCTTCTCACTGAAATTATTGTATTTTTATTGTAGTGTAGGACCTACGACCCTTGCTTTGTACGTTTACCTGCCTTGCGACCGCGACCCCCCGAGCAAAAGATAATATGTTGAAAAACACTGCACTAAAATAGGTGTAACATCGTCAATTTTTTTAATTTCAGGATCCGGCTGGTCTTAAAATATTCTTGAAAGTTCACACTATAAAAATATGCAAAAAAGCGATTTTTTGAATTTCCAGAGAGGGATAGCCCCATAATACTCGGTACCAATTAGAAATACTACTTACTATTTCAATTACTCTTAAGGGGTAAGGCCACTGTAACGGCCCAAAAAAAAAGGTTTTTTCACTAATTTTTTGCTCCCGAAATTGAAGGTATTTGAAAAAAAACTTTTAATGGTGTTATCGGGCATACATTAAACTTTATTATAAAATTTTTTTACAGTAAAAAAAAACAAAATGGCGGTTCCACAGCTATCTTCCCGGGACATGTTTTGCTTCCAGGGCTCCGCGGCACGCAGCACCACTGGTGCACTTTTGAATCTAGAACAAAAAAAAACCATTAATCTAGAGGGCTATAGCTAGAGAATGTCGATCGGATTTTAAAAAGTATCAATTTTTGTGGATTTGGCGTGCGTTTGAAAAAAAAAATTGATTTTTGACGAAAAAAACGGCAAGTTTTTTGTTAATAAAAAATCAATAAATAAAGTTCTTGAAAATTCCGATCGACATTCTCAAGATAATGTAAATGTTCACATCTGGTTAAAATTTCAAGTAAAAAAAATGAAAATTGTTCGAGTTATGCTGCGTGCCATTTTGAAAAACCATGTTTCGAGAAAAACGCGTTTAAAGTTTTGCGAATAGTTTTTTGAAAACTATTATATAGAAAGTGCGATATAGTTTTTTGAAAACTATTATATAGAAATTGCGAAAACTATTTTTTAAGCCAATAAAAAAAAATCGATTTTTCAAAAAATTTACAGTGGCCTTACCCCTTAATCGAAGCTCAATCCAAATCAAAATGCACATGAATCACCCTGCCTCGAACTTTCAGGTGACTGCATCATTCCCGGAGGCACGACCGTCAGTATCGGAATTTACAAGATGCACCGCGATCCCTCAGTATGGCCGGATCCTCTCCGCTTTGATCCCGATCGATTTCTTCCGGAAAACTCCAAAATCCGACATCCTTATGCGTACATACCGTTCAGTGCCGGCCCGAGAAGTTGCATCGGGCAGAAGTTCGCTATGCTCGAAGCGAAAATTATGCTCGCTCAAGTATTGAGAAATTTCACCGTCAAGAGCGTCGAAAACCATTCGACCATTAAGAAGTACACTGAAATGGTGCTCAGACCATGTGACGGTATATACGTTCACATGAAGAGAAGATAAGAGCGCCTAATTTCGCACAACACTGGATCCTATTGGCTTCGTGCCCAACACTAGTGCTGCATAGCATTCGCATTTTTGTCGGCTTTATCAAAGACTCTGTGATTGTGGTTATAATGTTGAGATAATTTATGAAAAAAAACAATCATTGCGTTGAATCATTTTGTCCAGCTGAAGACGGCAAGAAGTATTTCCTTTGAGTACAGTGAAAAAAGTCAGTAAAATTTCTCTAAAATGTATATTTTTTGTTACTTGTAATTGTTGCAAAACGAGAAAAATGAAGCTATATATATTTTTTTTAATTTAACAAATATATATTGTTGCGGCACGACTTCATAATATAATAAATAAAATATTGTCTGCAAACCGAAATGTTTATTATTTTAAAGACCAGCATCGAAAGTAGGGTAAGCTGGTATAGGGGTACGCACCTAAGCTTTAAAGTGGTAAAAAAAAACAAACAAATACTTTTCACGAATCAATTTCTTTTTTTTAATTAAAAGAATATCTAGTATTCTATTTAAATTATGAGCGACAATCAGCAATCTTAATTTTTTTTAAGTAACCAACTAAAGACTACGAAACGGGATATGCGAACTCTTAGACATACGGACGTTTAAGAGTACGCAAGCATCAATCGACACATAAATCGCAGTTAAAGTTGCCCACATTTGTATGAGCGGTGCATTTCTCATGCCATCAAGCTATACACTTCACACACTCGCTCCATTCCTCACATATTGGTTCTTCGTATTTTTTTTGTTGTATACTTTGTTATTTGTAAAAAAATATCTACTATATATAGACAAAATACTATATATACTATATCAGGAAAATATTATTTATATATATATATATATATATATATATATATATATATATATATATATATATATATATATATATATATATATATTAGACTGATTCACAAAAAAAATTTCCTTCTGGATTCTCGTGCTATTGTTGGGCACTGATAAAACAAAATTTCTCTAAAAAGATGGGCGCGGTCACTCAATTTTTAGAGGTGGCTATCTCGACTTTTTTGTATTTGAATTTTTTTTACGAACGTATTGCATTTAAGCATAGTCATGGCTTCGGATTATGGATAAAAATCACATCCAGCAGCTTTTTCGTAACAAAAATAAACTCTAACAATTTGAAAAGATTGCAATATTCACAATTCAAATCCAGGTAGATCAATAATGGCGTCTATACTACTCTCGTTATTCATGTAGATTTATTTATACGCATTAACATTTCGCACTTTTTACGAAAAATTAAATTATAAACTTTTATTCATAAATCGTATATTTGGATTTCAAAATGCTACGCTTATATTATCTTCAAACTCATTTACATTTCTTCCCAGCCATTCTCAAGTTCGTTAACATTTTGGGCAGAACGAAAATGTGCAACGTTGAACAGTTTGTCCAAATCTCTCTTAAATTTACGCTCCTTCGATATTTGTGACGGCAAATTCTTTTTAACCCGATTTTTTTAAAAGTTTTTTCAAGACTAGATGGTGTTTTATTGATTTCGAGATTGCGTTATTCAATTGACGCGTTGGAATTTCAGCACATTTCCATTGTTCGAAAACTTCTTTCATCATTTCGTGTGCACTTCGACGTATGGTCAGTTTTTCTCCGTTATGTTTGTAAAAGAACAAACTCAAAACTTTTCCGATTTTTGTCCGTAATCCGAAGCCATGACTATGCTTAAATGCAATACGTTCGTTAAAAAAAATGCAAATACAAAAAAGTCGAGATAGCCACCTCTAAATATTTAGTGACCGCGCCCATTTTTTTAGAGAAATTTTCTTTTGTTAGTGCCCAACAATAGGACGAGAATCCAGAATAATTTTTTTTTTTTTTAATCAGTCTAATATATATATATTGGGTGTACAACTTAATGCGGTCCGTTTTTTTGCTTAAAATACGCACTTATTTGAATGATAAAATGAATTAATACATTAATCAAAATATTGTCCATCACTTGCCACTACTTTTCCCCATCTTTCTGGTAATTTATGAATTCCGTCGCGGAAGGAGGGTTCATCTTTTGAAGCCAAAAATAAATCGAGCCAATTTTTGATACCCTATTGTGACGTGAAGCGTATTCCAGTCAAAGCGTTCTGCATCGATCGAAACAAATGGTAGTCGGAAGGGGCAAGGTCTGGGCTATAAGGCGGATGAGCCAGAATTTCCCACCCGCTATTTTCCAAACAGATTTTAACCAAAATAGCAACGTGAGGCCGAGCGTTGTTATGTTGAAAGGTTATGGACTCATGTCTGGTCGCATATTCTGGACGTTTTTCGGCTATAGCTCGCTTTAAACGGATCAATTGTTGCCTGTAGAAGTCTCCCGTGATGGTTTGACCAGCATTCGGTGGGCTTCAGCTGAACTTTTCTTCCAATTGAAACAGAAAATCAACACTTCCTGCAAATGGTCTTTATTCGGGACGAAATTCGACATTTTCACCGCAGTAAAAATTAGACTTGATGCGCAAAACTCAAAAGTCTCTAAACGGTATTTGGTTAAGAGTTTAAGAGAAGTTGATACTACTGTGTCCAAAAAATAAAGTGACATTGTATTTATTTCGAAAATTCTTTATTTATTTTTCCAAATCAATTTCATCTCCTTCAAAGTAATCCCCTCCCGATGCAATGCACTTATGCCAACGGATTTTCCAATCTTCGAAACACTGATTGTAGTCACTTTCCGGGATGGCCTTCCGTTCCGTCTTCGCTGCGGCTTGAATCTCCTCTATCGTGTCAAAACGGTGTCCCCGGAGCGATCTTTTGAGCTTGCTGAACAGCCAGAAGTCGCACGGCGCCAAAAACTCAACCCATATCGTTCCGCAACCACCGTATTCACCTGATCTGGCGCCGTGCGACTTCTGGCTGTTCAGCAAGCTCAAAAGATCGCTCCGGGGACACCGTTTTGATACGATAGAGGAGATTCAAGCCGCAGCGAAGACGGAACTGAAGGCCATCCCGGAAAGTGACTACAATCAGTGTTTCGAAGATTGGAAAATCCGTTGGCATAAGTACATTGCATCGGGAGGGGATTACTTTGAAGGGGATGAAATTGATTTGGAAAAATAAATAAAGAATTTTCGAAATAAATACGTCACCTTATTTTTTGGACACAGTAGTACTTCACGATACAGCAAAAATCAACTGTTGCCGTCAACCATTTATAGCACCTAGAGCCATCTTTTGAAAATGGACCGAACTAGGTTGTACACCGAATAGATCTTCGATGAGGTATAGAAAATTGCACAACTATGTTCCTTATGAGTGCTCCCCTTCAAGTCATACCCGAGTAGAAATTTCTTAGGGTTAGCCTGACCAGGATCAGGCCCCTATCGTAGTGTACAATATTCCGTGTACATTGTAGGTTTGGTGCCATTGTTTACATACAAGACAATGGCAAGACTTGGGCGATAAGTGCCGAAGTGATAAGAAATTCGTGATGAGGAGATTGCAATACTGCATTGATTCCAATGGCAATCACTTTGAACATCTACTGTGAATAAAGGTAATTTCACATAAAAATAAAGTTCATGCCACTTTTTTATCTTAAATGACCTTGAACGACTTTGACCCCTAAATATTTTTTATGCAGTTTTCGATGCTCTACAAGATAGTTGCAAAAAAATCTATCATCCCATTTAAAGAAGTGGAGGTGACCTTTACTGTGCGACAGCGCCTCCACTGAGATAAAAAAAATGGTCGCATTTGATGACCCATTTCGTACGGTACAACTTTTGTTTCAAACATTTTTTTATGACGTCGATAATTACAGAGATATTCAAGGTGGCAACAGTTAATGCCTCACCCTATATATATATATATATATATATAAGGTTAAGTTTCAAAAACCTATAGCATGTTATTCGATAAACCTCTTTAATTGTCACAATGATATTAACTAATTGATATACTTTATGTGATACAACAAATAATTATAGGAATTCATTTGGTCTCTTATGCCATATCTGGGACCAAGATGTTACAAGCACTCGGTAGCATAGGGGCAGCGTGCGTAGCTTTGAGTAGGTAGGTACGAGGTTCGATTTCCATATAGGCGAAATATTTTCTTCGAACAAAAACATTTCAGCAGGCCAAGAAATGACGAATTATGATACAAAATCATTGCAGTGGAACTCTAAATTAAGTGGTTCATTCCATTTTGGATTTTTGAAATATTATGTGCAATTCTTTCTGATCAGGCAACCTGATAGGGGCCTGATCAGGCAACCAGATCAGGCACATATGTGACACAACGTTACATTTCCTAGTAGGGCCCTTTCAGGCTGCCTTATTAGTGCCCTACCAGGGCAGTCGGGCAACCTGATCGGGCCCTGATTTGGGCCCCATCAAAATTTCTACGCGGGTATGTGCATCACATGATGATTCACAATAACAAATTCAAATGAAGCAAAGTTGTTCTCACGCGAGTATGCATGCAGTGAATTCATCAGCACTAGCAAAATCGGCCCACGAATATCCAACAATAAGTGAGTGCATAGGGGGGTCGTATGGGTGTCACGGCGTGAAGAAATTGTAGTACTCCTATGGAGCAGCTCATGTTCGCGGCATGGCGTGACGTAACTATGTTATTCTCATATGGAGCTCATATGGGTATCACAGCGTGAAAAATAAAAAATTTCAAAAACTTCGGTTAAAAAAATCTGGTAGTATTTTTTGTTTCCATATGCTTTATTTATGTTCCTGCCTATATGATAATCAGATTAAAACGTATCCTGCCTCATTAAATATTTTACCTACCCTTGGGATTTGAACCTATGTCTTCTAATTCTAGAGCTGAGCACGCTACCTGCTTAGCCATTCTAACACTTGTGTAAACTTTCTTTGTTTCGTTGCCGATTTTTATCATTCTTGATTTTTATCAGATAGAAACATGTATATCGCCGTTATAGGATCTATCACTGAAAAACACGCATATCACCGTCATATTGAGCTCATGGGATATATCAATGACAAATATGCATATCGCCGTCATATTTCACTCATCGAATCTATCACTGAGAACATGCATATCGCCGTCATGGAATGTATCATTGAGAAACATACATATCGCCGTCATATTGCGCTCGTGGGATGTATCACTGACAAATATACATATCGCCGTCATGTTGCGCTCATTGAATTTATCACCTAGAAACATGCATATCGCCGTCATGGAATGTATCATTGAGAAACATGGATATCGCCGTCATATTGCGCTCATTAAATGTATCACCTAGAAACATGCACATCGCCGTCATATTTCGCTCGTGGGATGTATCACTGACAAATATACATATCGCCGTCATATTGCGCTCATTGAATGTATCACCTAGAAACATGCATATCGCCGTCATAGGATTCATCACTGAGAAACATGCATATCGCCGTCATATGATTCATCACTGAGAAACATGCATATCGCCGTCATAGGATTTATCACTGAGAAACATGCATATCGCCGTCATGTTGCGCCCATCGAATGTATCACTGAGAAACATGTATATCACCGTCATATTGCGTGCATGGCATGTCTACTACCAGTGCTAACCCAGTGAATTCACCAACAAAAGTCATTGGATAACTTCCATATGACGTCAGTCTGCAAATATTTATTGTAATATTCAAATTTGCCATCTTATGAGTCTCGTAGTCAACGAATGATGCATTTTAAAACGACAAATTTAAGTCACGATGTATCTCAAATTCATGATACTGAATGAGCTCACGAAATGTCTTCATCAACGTAAACGAAATTGCGTTCATGTTAAGTACAATTCATGAGAACAATTAATGCTACCATAGTGAATATCCGCGAAAATGTCTATACATGATTTCAATATGACGTGAAATTTGCGGATATCAATTGCGGACACTTGAGCACAGCGATATGAGTTCGACGTGCTCTAAACGTACGATGCCATTGCAAATGACATTGAGATGAAAATGTTTTGTACACTCATGATACTAAGCCATGAGTACATTGTACGTTTACTAGTTACCATAGCGATCAAAATGTTTTGTACATTCATGATACTAAGCCATGAGTTCATGGCTTTGCATCACGACATGTAGTCAATATGCTGTAAAATTTGCTTCATCAATTATATCCTCGACGTAATAATCATGACCGTTTATCTGAGTAGATAATATCGTGATCATGACTGGCAAAAATAAATTGTCGAAAGGATCATGGTGACTGCGTCATCATTTTGTTCCTACTTTGAATTTCCATACTTGTCGAGAGTTACCAGACGCATTTTTTCATTGAATAAAAGTACATAAAAATAAAAGGTTCAGCCTTGACTTATATGTTACCGGCGTCGTGTGATATAGTTCTATATCACATGACATCATATGAAACGATCAGCCTTGCGGGAATGTCGGAGTTTATCGTTGCAAGGCAAGCCGTCAGTATCAGCCAATCCGGCCTTGCGGACGCATCTATGCGCATATTCGCAACGCGAGATCACAGCAGAATATTAAAAGGCGATTGAAAAATTCAATACGGAAGAATTATTGTAGCTACAATTAAATTGGGCGATAAAGAAATTCGGTAAATATCAAACGTCATTTTTTTTACAATCTCATTCATCAATGCCATTGTGTTTGTGCATGTACATATTGATCCATTTTGCGTAGATTGGAAAATGGATGTCAGTACGTTGATAATCGTGACGACGTTATCTATAATTCTGTACGTCTTGGGAGAAAAGTTGTATAGATTGTACAAGTTCTCCAAACGGCTCAATAAGATACCTGGTCCCGAGAATGCACTCCCGTTCTTTGGTATTCCCTGGGAAATGTTACAGCTACCGAAAGAAGGTTAGTAAATTTCATTGATATTGAATCGTAATTTAAGGCGCCAGTCCACTTTGGAGTCACGAAAAAGGCTATTTGCGCGATTTTTTTTTTTCGAGGATTTTATAAAAGATAGAAATATAAAAGTTGTTGGGCTTGATAAATAAAGTCTCGAATACATTTTTTAAAAAAATGATTTTTATTCATTTTTATTCATTTTTAAGTACAAAAACTATAGTTTAACGTAACGCCTCAAAAATAGGTGGGCTAGGTTGCTCCATCACAATTCGGCAACGACTTGTCTGAAACAAAAAAATCAACGGCCATTAGATTCAGTATGACACCAGCTACATAATGACCCTTGGATATAAAGTTTTATTAAAAAATAAAAAAAGTGGCAGATGAAAAACGAAAAAAGCGTTTTTTCGCAGTTTTTTTGCAAAAAAAGAGTAAAAAGAGTATTTAATTTTTTTAATTTTTTTGTGTCATTGGAATTTTTGTTTCTGTGGTTCACACGATAGGTGATGATACTAAGAATATGTTGTAAACATTGCAAAGCGATCTGAACCTTCGTTCAAGAGTTAAAACTTTCACAAGGTTCGAAAAAGTGAATCTTTTTTATACCTTATATTTGGAATTTTTTGAATTTTTCAATTCTTTAAAGCTTAAAATATTCCTAACCGTTTGGGCTAATGGAATCAAAAATAAATAAATAAATGAAAATTTTTGAAATTTTTCACGTCTATAAGGCCTTAAGGCAGTATAGTTGCCTAGGGCCCTGTTTTGGCGGTGATTTTTACGATGGAATAACCTTCTAACCGTTCGTGTTTTCCTTCCGAAATTGTTTACACATGTTTGTTGATCCTTCAAGATCATGTACAAATGGAAAATAAAAAAAAATATGATCACGTACTTATGCACGTTTATTTACAACCGTGTGCGAAAAACGCTCCGATTGTTAACCAACATTGTTTCAAGAAAGGCGCGTTTACTTTCTATACTCTTCGTAGCGTATACCCCAGCGTACATCTCATCATTTTTATCGCTCGACTAATTTTATATGTATCATTAAAGGATTATAAACATATTTAGAAAGGCCTGTAGAATAATAAAATAAAATTAAAAAAAAACATTTTTTTCTAATTCCTATATAACAATACTGCTTTAATGGAGAAACGGTTTGGCACGGAGAAAATAAAATAACTTTTTTTTATCCAGATCGTTTAGATTGGTTCGAAAAATTGTCTCAACAGTATCCGAACGGAATGTTTCGTACGTGGATAGGCACAGCGGGAATCGTCGAACTGCAGAAACCAGAACAAATTGAGGTACACATTTCGACGAAAGTCTTCGTTACAGGGTGCTTTTGTTTTAATCGTTAATTTTATTTCGTTCATTATATTATTCTCGATCATTTATTTTCCATAATATATTATCATGATTTTATTGCCAATGCTATTATTCCATACTAATAATAAGTCTATCAAACGTAATAAAGTTATTATTAAACTAAATGCGGGAAAATATTTCGCTCTGATGATCATTTAAACTCATTGATGAAAAATATCTATATATTTTTTAGACATTTTTTCATAATTATGCCTTCAATGCTACGTCAAAAGTGAGTGGTGCACTTTTCTTGTTCGAACTTCGTCATCATTCTCACAAAAATTGAAAAAATAAATATTATCGCGAAGAGAGCTGTTAATGATATTTTTCTTATGCTGTCGCAAGAGCGAGCGATGCATTTTCCGTAAATCTAGATATTGTTTTCTTGACAAACAATTTAAATATTTTTTCAAATGATTACGCTCGAATAGCAAGATCAAGTATAGTGCACCTTAATTTGCATTATTTCCGCCTACAGGTGATACTTCGCAGCAATGTGCAAATCCTGAAGTCTAGCTTTTATAAGTATTTAATACCATGGTTGGGACAAGGACTCTTGACATCCACCGGTAAGCGTCTTTTTGCGCGTTCGCTTGTGTTCGTTACGATTGTTTCTTTTTTTTCTTCGTTTCCTTGTCGCAACGAATTAAGAAAAAAAAAATAATCATGTACCTTCATTAGAATGTCTTTGTATTCGTTACTATTTCAATATATGTTCTCAGCTTTACATTTATTAATTTGTACTCAATTTAATAGTTGATAATTTTATATCGTCTCTATTTTGGATCGTCAAATTTTTCCTTTCTCTTTCAGGGGCTCAATGGTTTCACAGTCGGAAGTTTATAACCCCGGCGTTTCATTTCGGCGTGCTCGAAGACTTTGCCGACGTGATGATCGAAAAAGCCAATATTTTGAACAAATGCATAGATCGAGAGATCAAGGTCTACGGTGACGAACCGTTTGATGTTTTTTCGCTGGCCGTCAGATGCACACTGGACATCATATGCGGTAATACATTCGCTCAATTTGCCCCCCCCCCCCTCCCCGTTTCGCCCAGCGCCAGACGGTATACGCTTACGTAATACTTTGATGGAGCATAATCATGACACCGTTAAATGATGAATATGTTTGTGCTCAGAAACTGCTATGGGAGTGAACGCTCACGCGCAAGAACAGATCGAGAACGATTATACCAAGGCTATTAACATGTGAGTTTCTTCATCACCGATGTACGCGAATGGAAAAAAAATCGGCTCGTACAGCTAAAAAAAAAGCAAAAAAGACTTTTGGCACCTTGACGAATTTTGTCGATGTTGGAACATTTCCTCGTTGCGTTTTGCAATTTTTTCAATGCCTGTGATTGGACGGACGCTGATTGTGCAGTTATGTAGAAAAATAGGTTTTTCGAATATAAATTGTTCGGTTTTTCGCAACATCCTGATGATGGTATGTGCCATTGGAGACTGGGACAGGTACTTACTATATCGACAAGAATTTTCGGCGATTTCTCTAGTGTCTTGAACGATAACATGTTTTTATGATAAAGGCCATAGCCGGGTGAGTAGGGAAAAATTGCCCCCACATTTTTTCCAGCGAAATTTGGAGTATATTCTGAGGAATAAAAAAAAAAAATTCTGAAAATTTCATGCCTGTCAACGCAATGGTTTTAGAAAAATGAATTTTTTTTTAAATATCAAGATAAATTTTTTTTTCCGGAAACGGTACAGTGGATCGATTTGATTTTTTTTGGTACTTGTTCCGATTAAACGTGTTACGAAATAAAATTATAGAATATCTTGCGAAAGATTGAGGTTCAAAAAAAATAATGTTCTTTGTTTTATTATTTTTTTACTATAATCCACTTGGAGTACAATAACGAAATTTTTTTCATATAATCTTTGGGCACCTTATTAGATTATATAATTTTTTCAAAATGATCGGTTTGGTAGACCACAGTGAAAAAAAAAGAAACAGACTTTATTGATATATTTTAGTAATATATCTATATTACTAAAATATATCAATAAAGTCTGTTTATTTTTTTTTCACTGTGGCGTACCAAACCGATCATTTTGAAAAAATTATATAATCTAATAAGGTGCCCAAAGATTATATAAAAAATTTTTTGCTATTGTACCCCAAGTGGATTAAAGTAAAAAATAATAAAACAAGGAACATTATTTTTTTTCAAACCTTAATCTTTTGCAAGATGTTCTATAATTTTATTTCGTAACACGTTTGATCGGAACAAGTACCAAAAACAATCAAATCGATCCACTGTACCGTTTCCGGAATTTTTTTTTTTTTATACTTAAAAAAAAATGCAGAAAATACTCCAAATTTCGCTGGAAAAAATGCGGGAGCAATTTTTCCCTACTTACCCGGCTATGGCCTTTGAGTCCACAATTGGAAAAACTTTAATAATAATAAAATACTAAAACAAGATATATTATTAGAATTACTATAATAATATAGTATTATGTTATTATTATAATTAGTATACTAATTATTATACTTATACTTATACAACTTATTGTATGTATACAATGAAATATGTGTACATACATATTTCATAAAATAAATAAAATTTCATAAAGTAAAATGATTATACTAGTATAATAATTAGTATATTATTATTATAATATTATTAGCATAATAAAATATTACTATAATAATATAGTATAATATTGTATTCAATAATAACAATATTATATTACTGATATATTAATATATAATATAATAACAATGTTCTACCGATTCGAAGTAGCCAAACATTCCACTGTTAATTTTTTAAATCATTCTGCACTTTTGTCTTAATTTTTTTTCAAGGATTTCTACAGTCTCGGTCAGTCGTTTTTTTCGGCCTTGGCTAATGTGGGATTCGATTTTCTACAAAACGAGCTCCGGCAAAGCTTACATGGCTGCTATCGAAAGCTCTCACTCATTTTGCACACAAGTGAGTGATCCTCTTGTCAGAATTATACTTGCCTCGATATATGCGACTTAATCCACGAGGAGGCCTTTTTCACAGGCCTCATATGGAGTAATTAAAAAATCGTCCTAATATTTGAATTCCCACCTGAAATTATTTAAGGGGTAACACCACTGTAGAATTTTCAAAAAATGTTTTATTTTCATTGGGTAAGAGATGCTTTACATCAGCTAGAATAAGGGGGAAAAATTTTAGTAACTGTGAAACGGAGGTCCGCAGGCCCGTGTAGGTCTGCGGTGACAGTGGCTGGTCCGTGTGCGGGACGTCGACCGTTTTTCTCATTGCACAATTTTTCAAAACGGCACGCAGCATAACGCCAACAATTTGCATTTTTTTCACTCCAAATTTTGAGCACATCGTTAAAATAACATTTCGAAGAGAAATACGTACGGAATTTTCCATGAGTTAATTATAACATTAGTTATTAATGAATGATTGTCTTTTTTCTGTCGAAAATTGAGTTTTTACTTTAAATCCTTGCCAATTACACAAAAATTCATATTTTCTAAATCCTCTACGTATTTATCTAGCTAAACTCATATAAATTAATAGAAGTTTTTCTATTTTTTCCAAATTCAAATTTGCATCTGTTATACTGAATCGCGAGAATAACTCCAGTGTCACCATTTTGTATAATTTTTTGTTCACTTGACGATATAGCTAATAACATCCTTGAATATTATTATCCTCTTACTTGTCTTGCCACCAAAAAAAAACGCGAAAAATCATTTGATTTTACAAGTTGACAGTGGTGTAAGCCCTTAATCATTTCGTTACATGGAAATGACAGTATTATAAGTAAAGAGAGCATTTCGATAAGAACATACAATTTCCAATAAATTCCATATCGATTATACCGTCCTTCAAGGATTTTACGATTATTCGCACTAATTAATCGCCGATTTCCCAACGACTCCGCCAATCTCACTTTCGTCGACTTTGACAGGTAATAGAGAAGAAACAGCGGGAGAGAAAATCAGCATGCACCGGAAACGACAGCTCGAAGTTGAAAACCGAAGCTGATGAAAGGAGTTAGTTGGTTGAAAGTAATGCGATAATTTGACGGAAAAAAACGCGTGCATCGATCGTAACGAGGCGAATAATTGCAGGTGCACGCAAGAAAAAGGCTTTTTTGGATTTGCTGCTGGAAGCGAACGAAAAAGAGGAGAATCCATTGACAATCGAGGAAATTCGTGATCAAGCGAATACGTTTATGTTCGCGGTGAGTTCGACGTGATCGAATGGGGTGGGGGTCAAAATGTCGAATGACCAAATATAGAACGACAAAGATTTTGAAACGACAGAATTAAGAACTCTCAAAATAACGAAGGTTAAATTATTCGAAATTTTATCCTTTGACCGATGACGAAATCAAATAACTATTACACCAAAGGATTATTTAGTCGAGAGCTCATATATTCAGATAGTCTGCAGTTCGAGTCATGCAAATACAGATTCGAACAGTCTACAACATTCATATCTCCGAAATAGAAAAAAGTGAGTATCTAATATTCGTAATACCGTCTATAGCAAAAAGTCATATATCGAGACTACAATCTTCGAATGTGTAGATCTTAGAAACGCAAATGATCGATGGTCCGAAATGGCGAATACCTAAATGGCGAACACGGCATGGCTGCCTTACCCGCCGACTGACTACTAACGCCATCTGCCATCTTCATTCTGAAGCGCAAGTAATATTGCTCGATCCGAAGTTTCGCTATCCGGACCGTTCGCCAGTTTGGCCCATCGCTACTTTAACATATCGACTCTTTGGTCCTTCGCTTTAATGAATTCGAAATTGTAAACTGTCGTAATATTTACAATTCGACGATTTAACGTCTCGAATTGTTCAATGTATATATACAGGCGAATCAATATTATATTTCTCATTATTTTGTTAAATCTGATTTTTGTTTTCGCTACAAATCAACTTCGAGATTTTTGTATTCACAATTTCGATTAACTATTTTACAGACTATCATAAGATTGATCGTTCGAATTTATGATCCCCACCCATCGAATGGTCGCATCGGGACTTTTGTTTTCACGAGATATTGACAAATGCGGATAACCTCGTCAATTATTCTATAAAATCCTGAACCTTCGTTAAAAACACTATAGGTAACACGAAGAGAAAGCTTTTACGGGAGTTCTGAAAAGGACATAGCTCTGATTAATTTGGAATATCGCGAACCCATGTATTTTGACTCGCTGATTACAAATGCGATAGTGAAAATACCCGCAAATTGGATTTTCAAGGTCAAAACTCACGAAAACTGATTTAAAAAAAAAAGTTTTTCTACTTTATTTTAACAAATGTTGATCTTAGAGCAAAATGTTTCGCACAAAAGTTGTAGCCTATAAAACGATTGATCTTTTATGTTCTATACAGTTTTTGTCTGAAACCATTCTGTTTCGAGAAAAATGGGATAATGCTTCAATAAGTACATGTTGCTAAACTCCATTAGTTTCAATATTATCTACGTACGCACTTTATCGCGGGAAGGCTGGAGTTCGTTTAGGTTTGATTGTTGTATTGGGTGTTTGGGTTTGTTTGTTGTTTGGGTTTTTTTTTGTGTTGTGTATTGTTTGTTATTTATGTATGCGTTGAAGATCAAACTGCAACCTTCCCGCGGTAAAGTGCGTAAGTTGATAATATCGAAACTAATGGAGTTTAGGAAAATGTACTCATTGAAACATTATCTCATTTTTCTCGAAACAGAATGGTTTTAGACAAAACTTGTATGGAACATAAAAGTTCAATCTTTTTATAGGCTACAACTTTTGTAGGAAACATTTTTCGCTAAGATCAACATTTATTAAAATAAAATAGAAAAACTTTTAAAAAATCAGTTTTCGTGAATTTTGACGATGAAAATTAAATTTGCGGGTATTTTCACTATAGTATTCGTGATTTGCGAGTAAATATACATGGGCACACACAATTCCAAATATATCGGAAGTATGTCCTTTTCGGAACTTCAACCGCTTTGACTTGACACTGCTCGAAGTCTCAAAAGTTAATATATCAAAAGAAATATTTCTCACGCACTGTTTGTAATGGCAACTAATCTTTCGAATTATCGTCAGGGACACGATACTACCGGTGCCCTGGTTGCTTGGACAATGTTTTGCCTCGGCAACGAGCTCGACGTTCAAAGAAAAGTGCACGAGGAACTTGACGAAGTTCTGGGTGATGCGGACGATCAGACTACACTGAAGCGATTGCCCAGTCTCAAATATCTCGAGAGAGTCATCAAGGAAGTTCTCCGGCTTTATCCAAGCGCTACGTCGATCAGCAGAGATCTCACGGACGATATGCAAATCGGTAAAACATCCTCGTATACGCTGCTCATCTTTTAGCATAACTAATATATCAGTAGCTGCGAATTCATAGCGTCATTATCTTCGTTCAGAATTTGTCCTCTCCTCGTAGCCTAATCACTGCCGTTAACTACAGAATTCTCATAGAAACATTTGATAACCTCTGTTTTTGCCAATATCATTTTAATCCTCGAAATCTGTGCAACACGTTACGCTTTTTGTTGCTGTGTTGATCTAATTGGAAAATAATAATAAAAGTGACTATGAGAACAGTCATTATGCATTTGCCATAAGAGTGTACGCTCCATTTCCCGACTTTGGATTTATTTTCACTTGAGTTTTTAACGGGGTCGTCCAGTGTGAAGGCCGTTTTTAAATGCTTTTTTAGAGATTTTTTTTTTTTGACAAACTATGAAAATAAAATAATTTATAAACTGTATATTATTTTTATTAACACTTAAACAAACTTTGTACATTTTTTGAAGTCATATAGAAAATAGTCGGAGATACACCGCCCAACAGGAATTTGGGCGGTGTATCTACATATAAAAAGAGGTGCCCCACACATATAAAAAGAGGTGCCCCACTGCTGCCATGATTCCGGCTGCTCTGCTTATCTGAGATGAAAAAACCAAACGCAATGTTCATCGTGAGACTTGAGGCTCTACATGGAACTAAAATAAAGTTAGAATTTCAAAAAAAATAATTCTTTTTACGCTTTAGAAAAAAATTAAATTTTTCGTATTTTTTGGGGTCTATATAGCTGATAAAAAGAAAACTAGCGAAGCAATCTTAATTATTTTAGTTCAACTTGTAGATATACATGTACTAAAGATGCTGTATAAAATTGAGCAGAATCAATCAAATAGATTTTGAGATATCATGGCAGCAATTTGAAAAAATCGTGTTTTGAGAAAAACGCGTTTGAAAGTTGTTGTATATAATTCATAATAAAAAAAATGGTCTCAACATCAATCTGCTATGCCTGGACCATAGAGTACACCTTCCTCTTCTTCAAAGAAGTCATGCAAGGCCGTATTCTCTTCTTTTGATCTGACACACTAGACGACCCCCTTAAGGTAGACCCCCTTTAAACAAAATCTATAGAAGTCGAGAGCGCGCACGCGTTCTACCTTAAGGGATCATCACAGTGTAACAGGTCGAAAAATAGCTGATCTTCGCGATTTTTTTCGATGGTTCGAATACACTAATCAGTCTGATTTTTTCATGTCAAATCAAAGCACTATTGGAAAAATAAAATGTTCAATGTTTATTTTTAATATTTTTACATTTTTTAACGGTTGAAAATGTCAGTGAAAAAAAAAGGAGTCCTCATGGTGTACACAGTTGTCGCCGTAAATATTATCTGAAACTAAATTTTTAAAAAGATTATTAATCAGTATGAAAGCCGCTATCTTGCTGTGAAGGTTTTTAAAAAATCAAAATCAGCAAAATGGCGGCGGTTTAAAAAAAATCGAATCTACCGTATTTTACGACAGTTTTTGGTTTAAAAAAATATGAAGATTTTTAAAAAAGTTTTCATATCGAGATAAAGAATGGCGTGAAGAATGTTGGGTCAAAATTCGAGACGGATAGCTTGAAAACTCTTCCTTTGAAAGTGTACACCGTTTTGAAAAACGATATTTCGAGAAAAAGGTATTTGAAGTTTCGTTTGACCTCCTGTTTTTATTACCGTTACGGAATCTTTAGATTTTTTACATGCTTGAGCAGTTTGTATCAGGCACTAGAGTAATTAAGGGTAAAAATGATTAGATGGAAATGTGACCAGCGTGTCATCTGCATAAAGCGCCGTGTAAATGAGACGATTTTTAGAGTCGTCATTTTTTGTTAAAAGTTCGGCAACTTGGCTTGAAATTTTTTCGAGTATATTGGGATGTATTTTGACTCGCTCATAGACGAAAATCAGTTAGCTGTTAAATATTCGGGTTCGCGGAAGAAATACCTTAAACAACCTTGCCTGCCTGCATTATCCGTAGCATATTCAAAAAATGCGCAGCAATTTAATAATAGCAACTGCGACATAATATTTCTATTGTGCTCAAGTATTTGTACGTTATTAAATATTGAGAAGCTAAAAAATCAATGGCAATGGAATTTTAAGTAATACTTAATATATGAAATAATTAATATATCTAGTTTCACTCAATATCTCTCAATTACTATTAATAATGTCTTATTATTTATATGCCTCAATTGAATATTACTATTTGTATTCAGTAATACTTACTTTTATTACTGAGTTATTGAATATTGATCACCATTTTTATTAACATTAACCCTCAGTCCCAAAAAGTGGCATTTTATTTTAATGAAATATGGTCATAAAATTAATTCAAAAAAGCAATTGATAAAATTAATTTATAAAATTAATCTATAAAATTAATTTATGAAATTAATCTATAAAATTAATTCATGCAAGTCCCTCTTAAATCACCCTCCCTAAAACTTTCAGATGACTACATCATTCCCAAAGGCGCGATCGTCAGTGTCGAAATTTACTTGTTGCACCGCAACGCCTCGGTATGGCCGGATCCTCACCGCTTCGATCCGGATCGATTTCTTCCGGAAAACTCCAAAATGCGGCCTCCTTATTCGTTCGTACCGTTCAGCGCCGGCCCGAGAAATTGCATCGGACAGAAATTCGCCATGCTTGAGGCAAAAGTCATACTCGCTCAAGTATTCAGAAATTTCACCGTCAAGAGCGTCGATACCCATTCGACTATCAAGAAATACAGTGAACTTATACTCAAACCAGTCGATGGTATAAACGTTCACATGAAGAGAAGATGAGAGCGCGTAATTTTGCGTAAAACTGGATCTTATAATGGCACAAAATAAAGTTGTTCTTTTATTACAACCGTCGCTTACGCAGAAGATCATTGAACCTCCTATCCTATACAGCCTATATGACACGTCTCTTTATTTGTCTTGTCATGCCACGCAGTATGTGAATGCTATAGTGCATTGCGTTACAGATAGCGTATCAGTTATATGAGAAATATCACTGTGTTTGGGAGTATTTGGATGAAGTACAGATACATTTATATTTACGTACTAACGCGAATGACTGCGCATTATTTCCTTGGCTACGCATTGCACGAACTGCGTGTTATATACAGGGTGCCCAGAACTGGATGCGTTCCCTGGGATGGGGGGTTGGGGGTGAAATTCTGAGTCGATTGATATAAGCATGTGTGGGTCTCAGATCAACCCCTGAATTATTATTAATTTTCAAAGGCGGACCAATGAGGTGCGCCCGATGAGCCGGCGTACGTCGCTGAGCGATACACGCGTGTAGTGATGCCTATAGGCGCGGTCACGGTCTTACATACAGGTCTGACAACGGCAGTAGTGGGGGTAGGCACCTTTAGATGTTTTGCTTTTTATTCCGATTTCTGCCGCTTGGTGCGTAATGGCAAGGGGAAGTAGTGGTACGACGAAGAGAGAAATAGCTCTTGTGTCCTTTTCCTTCCTCACCGCAACGCATGCGCTGTTGGCTGCGCGACGTATACACCTTTGGCCCATTCGCCGGTAAGAGGTAAGGGGGAAACTACTTCCCCTTGCTAGTAGCGACTCGTAGCAGCGCCTAGTGAATCGAAAATTAAAACATATAAGAGTGCCTACCCCCACCACGAAAATTTAGCTTCGTTGCAAGACCTGTATGTAAGACCGTGGGCGCGGTGCTCCGCCAGGGACCACTACACGCGCGTATCGCTCAGCGACGTGCGCCGGTTCATCGGGCGCACCTGATTGGCCCGCATACAAAAATGAATAATAATTCATTGGTTGATCTGAGACCCACACGTGCTTATATCAATCGACTCAGAATTTCACCCCCAAACCCCTATTTCAGGGAATGGATTCAATTATGGGACACCCTGTATATGAGTATGTTTACTTTGCGATAATGAACATATACTTTATCGTATAATATAATAATTATATTGGGATGTCAAATAAGTTACCGCCGTTTTTTTTTCGTGAAAATTAATGCTTCATTTTTAAAAAATCGTTTCGAAGCTGTTTTGTGTTCAGCTCCAATGATTCCGCAAGTTCAACTAGCGTCTGATATGAGTCTTCATAAAGTAATGCCTTCAACTCAACACATCAAAATCGTTATTTTTCAAATGCCTAAACCAACCTCTGCATGTTGTTTCCTACAGAGCATCGTCGCCGTAAGTCTCAA
Source organism: Ophion obscuratus (assembly GCA_964007375.1). Classification (NCBI taxonomy): domain Eukaryota; kingdom Metazoa; phylum Arthropoda; class Insecta; order Hymenoptera; family Ichneumonidae; genus Ophion; species Ophion obscuratus. The sequence goes on along the minus strand of OZ023316.1, from coordinate 51,641,234 downwards.
CAAGAATTCTGTGTGCTTCAGCTGCAGATTTTTTCAAATCAAGTAGTGCAGTAAAATTCCCCGCAAATGATGTTTTTTGGCACGAAATTTGACACGTTTAACACTATTTAAAAAATCTACAGATATTACACAAAGTGCAATTATTTCATGGCACTGACAATGTAATCAGCCATTTCGAGTAATAAAAAACTGGTACATCTGAATAATATGAGTTGGTTTTTGTCAATTTTCCAAAAACGGTGGTAGATTCAGGCAATATAATTTTTTAATTAATAACCATATTAGAATTGGGTAGGGAGAGGGCATTTTTCAACCAATCACAGGCATTCAGCACGTAGCAGCTTCCCCACTCTACTACAACACTGTGGCAGGAGGGTGGGGGTAGCGTTAGCTTCGTGAGACATCTAGCTAACTCCTCTAACCCTATACCCAGCCTACCTCAACAAACTTATGCAGGTTCCAAAGCGTTTTCAGGATTAACATTTTCAATGCTAAAACTTTCGGTACGGTCCAACGGTGCAAACTTCAACACTATTACAACCCGAGTCAAAATTTTTAGCCTCCTCTGAACCCTCGCAAGACCCATTTCTTTTGTAATACATAAGCCGCCAGCCTCCGTTGAACCGACGAAACCTGGTTTGTCGAGTTCAGTGCCATGAAGAGATCTCCTCTTGGTCCAGGGTAGCCTCTGCTAGACCTCCCAAACCTTCTCTCGACCCCCCAGTTTCAGTGAAACGTGCAGAGCACAGGCCTCCTTAACCTGCTTTCAACCTCAAACTGTTGCCTCGACCCCACCTAACCTGCTTTCGGCCCAAATTCGATATCTCCTCCATCATCATTCCATTGTGGCCTGATCGGTAACCCGTTCGATGACGAAAATAATACGAAATTAATAAAAATACATCGTCCCCTTATCAAATTATTAGTGCAATATTAATATGCGAAAACAATCCAATTTTCTCAATATCGATTTATTATTATTTTATAGGCAATTCATAGAAGAATGCTTGTATATACAGTCTTACTCCAATTCTATCGGATTAATGGGCGTTTTCCTGTGAGAAAAAATCGCAGAGGAAAATTCTTAAAAAATCCTTGACATTTCTTCTTAAACCCTCTAGTTCTTGAGTTACATTGCATTATCTAGAATTAGTCTTTTTTAGCCAAAAATGAAATAACATTGCGAAAAAATCCTACAAAACTTTATAAAAAACGCAAATGGAGTTCCTGCTACCCCGTTCAAGTTTATCATGGATGAACGTAACAAATTTTTTTTGCATAAGTCATGCGCCCAATTCTCGATGGTCGAAAAAAAGCCGAAAATCAGTCACGTATAAAAGTGTGTACCGGGTCGAAAAGAAAATTATAAAAAAATATTTCAGAAAAGCAATATAAAGCTGAATTTATCCCCATCAAAACGCCGTTCGGTAAATTTGGTTATCTTTTTTTTACGAAGCTTTGTAACTTTTAGTGCAGCAAGATATATCGACTGGTGTATCCAAACTTTTAAGCGACGGTATGTATTATATAATACTATATATATATATATATTATACTCGAAATATGTGGTTGCATTAATATATTCGAATATACACTACCAGTCAAAAGTATTCGGACACTTCAGATAACTGCAAAACTTAATATCACTTTGGATCATTGCAACCTTATGGAAGAATAATAATTATTTTACGAAGATACTATAAAGCTCTGTATAATTACTTAATTATATAGATCTTTATAGTATCTTCGTGAAATAATAAATGAAATGAATTATATTACTCTAACATTATTTGGCAATTATCCAGCGCTCAAAAGTTTTGCGATTATGTGGAGGGTCCGAAAACTTTTGGCGGGCAGTGTAGATCTAAATAACATATAATGTTGGTATCTATATGGAACGTTAGGGTATTAATTATAGTCTATTTCATGTTCTAAAGTATTGAAATTGTCGGTTTAGAATCCAACCTCATTCGTTTTTTTCTTTTTGTTTTTGTTCGTTTGGTTTTTTTTTGTTTATTCAATAATGAGTTGATAAATGGCCACAGCCGATTACCGTCGATTTTAAATAAAATGTTTGATTTTTCTTTGTTTTCATTTTTAGCACGTCGAAAATTTAAAAAATATTTCCACGTGTATGTATGAAGCATATTTTAATTTTTTCCGCTAAATATTATGATATTAACTAACCGCGTCTATTTGATTTTTTTCTATTTGAATTAACTAGATTTTTCATAGAACCAAATTTTTCCTATTGCATTCCATTATTAAAATTATTGATTTCAAAAATGTTTATTTACAGAAAATCAATATATTTGATATCGTCCAATAACTACATATCTTATTGGATCCAAATAAATCTGTGATTCGGTTTAATCAGTTCAACATTTTCATCTGTTCAAAAAAACAATTTAGTTAAGTTCACTGAATGGATCTAATTTTTTTTTTATTTACCTTAAATAGAATTTTCGTAGAGTTAACCATTTTTCTATTTGATTGACCTAATGGTCCATCTTTATTGCAACACTCATATCAAAAGAGCGGGGGGTAGAGAAGGTGGAGAGAGAGAGGAATTTTATGTGTGTGTGTGTTTGTTTGTTTGAAAAATCTATAGCATGTTATTCGATAAAACTAATTATCACAATCATATTACCTAATTCATATAGCTTATGTTATACAACAAATGGAGGTATTCATTTGGGCTCTTATGCCATATCAGCGACCAAAATGTTATAAGCACTCGGTAGCATAGGGGCAGCGGAGCGGAGCGTAGCTATGAGTAGTTAGGACTAGGTTCAAGGCGCATATAGGGCAAATATTTTCTTCGAAAAAAATCATTTCTAAAGGCCAGGGAATGACGAATTACGATAAAAAATCCTTGTGGTAAAGCTCTCAATTAAGGAGTTCATTTTATTTTCGATTTATGAAATATTTTATGCATATAGTACACTTAGCTTTACAGTGTACATTGTAAGCAAATAAAGATTCATTTGAATCTCATCTTTATTAATATATATATAAATATCTTTGAAAGAAATATGATCGTAGTAGGCTGTGAGACAAGGAAAAAACCTATTTTATTTAAATAGATTCTATATAAATTAATTTTTTTGTTTAGCAGTGTACAGTAGGCCGAAAGGGGGGGGGGGGGCAGTAGGTTCTGCACGAGCGCTCGAAGTAGGCCGACCTGAGGTTCCGTAGGTTCAATTGTGAACCTCACTGACCTCCTTTGAGTCAAAAAGTCTACTTTTTGCCATGCCGGAGGTTCATCGGAGGCTCTAACGCATGGTACTTTCAAACATTGTACCCTCCTTCAGATACCCAATAATCCGCTCACGCCGATTTCTGCTCGCCTTCATTTTGTGGGTTGAACGCCGCTCGAAAATTTCGACTCGGGAAGGGGCAATTTTCTTTTTCGAAGTAGTGAAAACATTCTTACCCACTCCTTTCAGGCTCGCCATCGTGTTGGTACCGGTTCGGGTAAGTATGGGAGATATAATTCCGTGCGAAAAAAGCTTACAAAAGTTTAGAATCGATTTTGTTCGCCTTTCTGTGTGTGAGAGAAGAGCGAGACTCAAATTAATTAGTTAACAGTTTTTTCGCGTATCTCGTCATCGAGAAGAAAATAATTAAAGATGCATTTTAAAGTTGATTAATCGAATTTAATTCCATGAGAGAAAAAGTTTTTTAGGAGTGTTTCTTATTTGGTATTTAGTTAACTTTATTCTGCTTCACTCAAAATGGAATTTTTATTTTTTTCCAGAATGCTGCATTTTATATGTATATATATGTATATATATATATATATATATAATGCTGATATTTCAGCGATTTTATATCAGCCTCACGTGATTTTTTTTGTGCGAGAATGTCGAGTTCTGTGCCGAATAAGCGTCATTTGCAGGAACTCTTGCATTTGGCACGAATCTCCCTCCAATAATGCTTCCTATGCTTCTATATATATACACACACACGTGTGTGTATGTGCGCGCGTGCGTGCGTGCGTGTGTGTGTACATACACATAGTGCATACACATCATTTCATATTAACCCACATTATCTATCCTACATACAGCACATCTACATATCCTGCATACCACATATTAATGAATGTATTGACTCTCAAAATACGCGATCAAATAAAAGAATCATTAAACATTTGTTTTTAATGTTTTTTATTTATTTGTTAATAGATTATAAGCAAATAAAAGAACATTGAAAACATATTTTTAATGATTATGAAATAAAATATTAATATGTTTTTGTTTTTTTGTTGATGAGTTTAAAAAAGGAATATGCAAATACGTCGTTCTACTCATTAAGTACGAAATGTCCGATTTCGAGCCTCTTGACCTCACCGACATGTTTCGAATGGTTTCAAATATTGTTAGAATAATACACTTACACCTTGTTGCCAAAATTATGCGTAGTTTGAGATGTATTGACTGCGGCTTTCTGCCTATCATTATTCACCTTGCTCGCAAGGGGTCTCTTTTTAGTTTCGTAGAATATCAGTTCCACGAAGGAACTTATATTTGAAAATAACGCATTTTTTAAAATACTTATCCATGGTTTAAAAAATTGAATCGGCAAAAGGCGATTCGACAGATAATAACAAATAAAAACGGACCTCTGAAAGGCTGATGTGTACCTTCACGAAAAAAAAACAAATAGAAAGCAAAATCTCAAGGATATCGAGTATCAAATTTGGTACTTGAGGTAATTGGACATTTCGTAGTTAAGACCTAATATACAGGGTGTCCCAAAACTCAACGATAATCTGAGACCGGATGAAAGGCCAAGTTATACCAGTTCTGAGAAAAATAAAAAAAAAATCCATATCACTCAGTTCAACGATAATAGACATTTTTAAAAAAAAGTTGAAATTCGACACCCTTGGTCGCATTTTCAAGTCCTGTGATTACCAATGTCACAATTTCGCTGTGATTTTTTAAATTTCGTGATCTTCATTAACGATGCTATTAATCGCAACTACAAATGAATGCAAAAAACATTTTTAATTTAATAAAATAAGTTAAGTTTTAGTGAGTCATGGTTCACAAAAATATTGTTAGTTAACTTTGACACTTCATTTTGAAAAAAAAATGTATTACACTACCCTTGGCAAGTTATTTCAAAAGATGGCGCATTTAATCAAGATTTCAAAATGGTGCAACACTTGCCACTTTTCTTGCCATTAAAAATTTTATTTCTTATTTTTTTCAAATTGAGCTCATTTTGAAGAACTCAACATTAGCAATTTTTGTTACTAAAATTTGTTATTTTTTGTTTCTGGTCTGAAATAAAATTATTATTTTTAGTAAAGAGATAATTGGTTATTAACTGACTTTATTATTGTAAAACTTTTTATTGTAAAAAACATGTTTTTTACAATAAAAATTGGTTATTAACTGACTCAATTACCTCTTTACTAAAAATAATAATTTTATTTCAGACCAGAAACAAAAAATAACAAATTTTAGTAACAAAAAATCCTAATGTTGAGTTGTTCAAAATGAGCTCAATTTGAAAAAAATAAGAAATAAAATTTTTAATGGCAAGAAAAGTGGCAAGTGTTGCACCATTTTGAAATCTTGATTAAATGCGCCATCTTTTGAAACAACTTGCCAAGGGTAGTGTAGTACATTTTTTTTTCAAAATGAAGTGTCAAAGTTAACTAACAATATTTTTGTGAACCATGACTCACTAAAACTTAATTTATTTTATTAAATTAACAATGTTTTTTGCATTAATTTGTAGTTGCGATTAATAGCATCGTTAATGAAGATCACGAAATTAAAAAAATCACAGCGAAATTGTGACATTGGTAATCACAGGACTTGAAAATGCGACCAAGGGTGTCGAATTTCAACTTTTTTTAAAAAATGTCTATTATCGCTGAACTGAGTGATATGGATTTATTTTTTATTTTTCCCAGAACTGGTATAACTTGGCCTTTCATCGGGTCTCAGATTATCGTTGAGTTTTGGGACACCCTGTATACGTATTTTTTTTTGTAGGGTTTTTTTTCATAATAGGAACCCTACTTCTTTAAGAAACTTCTAAAAACTTAAAACAGCACGCCAACTAATGATGATTGTTATGTAGCTGAATCAGGTTTAATGAAAAAAAAAAAAAAGAAATTTAATGTTTCAGCTCATTAGGTCGTTATAGTCTTAGGGAGACTCCCACCGTCAACTGTGTGTTTGGGTTTGACTTACAAATTCATTTTTAATTGCTTGACATCGTGATGCTGCCGCACGTCTTGATAACTTATGTACAAAGAGTACAATCGGAAGGAAGAAAAAAAGCGCCGAGTCATTCATGCTAATCGTCCTCATATGTCGACTTCATCGTAAGTCAACAAAATTAACGCTCATCACGCAGTAGTATGAGATAAGACATCAAAAAATTCTGGTATATTCGGCTTTCCGGTATATTGGAAAATCGGCTTTATTCGGGATTTTTCTTTAAAGCTGAACTTTTCATTAAGCCATCAGTCTCCATCTATTGCACATATTTTCAAGAATTATTTTTTTATAATAAAATGTATCTCTATATTTTAATCATTTTATACATAAAAAAAGAAGTTTCAAAGTACAAGAAAAACAGTTTCAAACATTTTTTTTTGGGTTTATCTTGGCGTTCTGGCTGCCGGACGTTACCCCTGCTTTCACTTTGTCGATACGAAATGTAGACTTTGGAGCATCTGAAAACAAAAAGTCGAGTATTGTATCGTAAAGTAGAGTTGTAGTTATGACCCCTACCTAAAACTTTCATCCCCGATAAGAAAAAACAAAGTGGCGTACTTTTGAATTTTTTGACCATTTTTTACAACTCAAATTTAAAAAAAATGAGATTGAATATCAATGAATATTTATACCCTTGGTAGGGGTTGAAGAAATACATTCATAGAATAATCCCTGTAAGTCTGAGCCTAATCGGTGCAATAGTTTTTCCAAAATCATGACGACAAGGTCGAAAAACGTTTTTTTGAGAAAAACGCGTTTAAAGTTTTTCTTGAAGAAATGTACGTAAAACTTTTTAAAAAAGCCTCTTACCCTCAATTAGCGATGCTTGGTCGATACATTATTCCTTCAGCTTCTTCAAAAGCTCCACTTTCACATTTCATACGAAGAATTAATTTGTGGACTGCTTGGAATACGAGTTTCCGATTCATACTGGTGCTGTACAACTAATTGAAATCCTAATCCTTTTTCAGCACGTTGTGGAAATTGAATAATCGTTTTACCCTTTTGACACATTAGAATATTGTGGAGGAAAAATAAAGCGAAATTCATAATGGAGTACGGCACACTTTGATCAACGTTTACTTCAAAATCTGAACTTTGATCGGACTTTTTTTCAGCGGATGCACTTGTACAACTTGTATTATTTTCACTGGTAAATCGATTACCGCGAAAATGTCTCTTTTTCTGACGATTTGGCTTTATTTCGCAATTTCTGCTACCTTTTTTTATCCATCGTTGACAATGTGTTTACTCCGTTTTCACAAGCAAATATGCGAAAATGTTCGTATAAACAGTATTATAATGCACTAAAAATAACTTTTCCAAACAAAACCTGACGCTCAACTGCTACAAAACAAGTAGTCCAATAAAAGAGACGAAAAGCCAACACTTTTTAGCGTAGAGTATGAATTTTTGATTGAAGTTAGATGGTTGCATACTGAAAGTAACCCCAATAATACGTTGGCCTTCAACTCGCCCCAACCCTAAGAAATAGTGGTTGAAACCTTAAAAATCACTGTATCTCGATAATTAAGGAGCCAGTCCATTTTGAAAATTTCGAAAAATCGAAAGCAAGCTTCACTTGAAGAAATCAACGATGATGAGCAATCAGAAGGGATTTTGTACGGTGCAGGAATTGCCGATTGAGTTTAGGTAAGAGTTTTTCATAGTATAAACTTCAAACGCGTTTTTCTCGAAACAACGTTTTCAAAATCTAGCTCCATCGTATCTCTAAAACTAATAAACCGATTCTCTTGAAATTTGAGCCAAATATTGTAAACATGATTCGCAACAAGATCACCCTCGATGGTTTTAAAATTTTGATTTTTTACTCTTTTTTTTGCGAAAAACTCCGAAAAAACGCGTTTTTTTTACTTTTTTCGTTTTTCATCTGCCATTTTTTTATTTTTTGATAAAACTTTATATCCGAAGGTCATTTTGTAGCTGGTGTCATACTGAATCTAATGGACTTCGATTTCTTTGTTTCAGACGAGCTGTTGCCGAGTTGTGATGGAGCTACCTAGCCCACCTATTTTTTAGGCGTTACGTTAAACTACAGTTTTTGTACTTAAAAATGAATAAAAATGAATAAAAATCTTTTTTCACGTATTCGAGACTTTATTTATCGAGCCCAACAACTTTTATATTCATATCTTTGATAAAATCCTCAAAAAAAAAATTGCGAAAATACCCTTTTTTCGTGGCTCCAAAGTGGACTCGCCACTTACACAAAAACACGAGAGTACCACTGACCCAGACGAGGGCGCAGCGAAATGTGTACTCCGCTCGCACACGCATCAACCCCAAATTTTCGAATCCTTTTTGTGCCGCTATTTTCAAAGATAGGGGCCGGATGTCAGATAACTTTATATGAATTTTATTATTCCAAACAACTTTTGTTTGAAATATTTTTTTATCGGGCTATTAAGGAGGCTGGAGCGTTAGCCACAATCCACGGTTACATTTTATTTAAAAAAAATACATGCTATTGTTTAGACGAGACTGAGTCTTTACGAATTTTTTGAACTTTTTTCACCACCAAACACCAGAGATGAAATATAGTTTAATGTACGAGTATGTAATTTAACGTGCGGTTAGATGGGCAAGACTTTCACACTAAAGGTTATGTCATTTTTTTAAGTTATTTCGCACCACGATAAACCATTTCTAACAACGGATTAACGCAAACTAAACCTTTGTAAACATTTGGAAAAAAATCCCTCATCTTGCCCATCGTAAACCATGGGCCAATAATCTCGTGATGTAAATATGAATAGGCATAATTATAATTTACTGAAAATTTCATCGTGAATTGTATAAAACATTCGTTGTCGTAGTTTTTTCATAATAATCATCGATAATTTTATACTTTTTCAAGTTGGTAGTAACACAAAAGTTTTTCTACTTCACGCAATAAACATATTAAAATGCATATTTTTGCTCTTTAATTATGTATTTAAAAAAATTAACATATAAAGAATAAATTTGTACCTCGTATGCATTTTTTTGAGGTTCATAGGAAAAAATGAATAAACCGTCATTTGACTCAACTGAATCGCTCCAACCTCCTTAATGATCAAGATACGGCGATTTTCCAGTTTTCAACCCTTATTTCTTAGGTTTGGGGCGATTGAGGGGCAACAGTTTATTGGAGTTACTTTCAGTATACAACTACCTTCAGTCAAAAATTCATATTCTACCCTAAAAAGTGCTGGGTTTTCGTCTCCTTTACTGGACTAAAATTCAAATGTATAGGAACCAAGGATTTACGAAAAAAAAGGCGGAGAAGCGACTATGCGAGCGGTACACTCGACATGCCGGTTGCGCGCCGCGCACGCAGAGGCGCTTCTATTGTGGTGTACAAATAAGTTTTAGGACGGTTTTCAAAAAATTCAAGATTTATTAAAAAAGAAGTAAAACACAGTTATTCATCGAAGTAATCTCCATCGCACTGAATGACCTTCAGCCATCTCTCAGGTAACTCGCGGATGCCTTTCGCAAAGAAACTTTCGTCTTGCGAGGTGAGAAATTTAGCGACCCATTTTTCCACTTCTTCAAATGTTTTGAATCGCACGTCAGACAAATCGTTCTGCATTTTCCGGAATAAATGATAATCGGATGGGGCTAAGTCTGGTGAATACGCCGGGTGTGGTACAGCTTCCCATCCAAGCGCTAGTAACGTATCCTTGACCGGTTTACCCACATGAGGCCGCGCGTTGTCGTGCAGCAGTTTTACTGGACGTTTTCCTTTACCAGAAAATGGACGTTTCTTCTCAATTTTTTGATTCACTTGCATCAATTGATGACAATAGCGATCGGTAGTAACTGTTTGACCAGGTTTGAGAAGTTCATAATACAGTACGCTTTTCATATCCCACCATATGCACAGCATGACTTTGTTACAATGAACATTGCGCTTTGGCGTGGATGTTGTCGGCTCGCCAGGGTCAACCCAATGATATTTGCGTTTCGGATTATCAAAATAAATCCACTTTTCATCGCCGGTCACAATTTTCCACAAGAAAGACTTTCTATGTTGTTTGTTGTAAAGACTCACACAAATGTTAAGACGGCTGTTTTTATTTTCTTGAGTCAGAAAGTGTGGTACCCACTTTGTTCCTTTTCGAATCTTACCCATTGCTTTTAAACGATAAGAAACAGTTTGTTGAGTTACTCCAAGCTGTTCCGAAAGTTGTTTCTCCGTCTGACAAGAGTTTTCATCCAGCAACGCTTGCAGTTCCTGATCGTCCACCTTTACAGGAGGCTCCGTGCGTTCACGGTCACTAACGTCGAAATCACCTTCTTTGAATCGCTTATACCAATACTCACATGTACTTTTAGATACAATGTTGTCTCCAAGAACAGAACATATCGATTCACACGCTTTCCTAACACTTTTTCCTTGATGGAATTCATAGCGAATGCAGTGTCTAATAAATAGCTTATCGGTGTGCATGTTTAATTTACAGAATTTATAGGTTATGTTTATGACTCCTTTACGTTTCGATACTACATATCAAGCGCCATCTATGATAAGCGAGCGGGACCTTTGAATTAATTTAGAATAGCTGTTATGATACAAAATCGAAGTGTCCTAAAACTTATTTGTACACCTAATATTACTCTTTTGTGCCCCTTATCGGTCACTCCGTCCTAAATAACATTCTCTATCGTATTTGTACAGGTATTTAGTATACGAAACTGATATTTTTAGAGTATCGAAAATTTTCGAAAATAGACCGATAGAAGAAAGGAAGGTAATGTGGAATACCATTTTGTTTTAGGCCTGCAACTTTTTTTCTGTAGGGTGTAAACCAATAAAACTATCATTAAATTAAAGCAATATTCATATACTATCAATCTCCAAGCTATTAAAAATAACTAAACATCCCTACTGGGTACAATTTTACTAATAAAACCATGGGCCAATGATCTCATGGGTCAATGAAAACATCCCTACTGGGTACAATACAATTACCTTTTCTAGATGGGGTGCATTTTGGAATAGGAATACTCCAAAATATATATTCACCGTGCTTAATTAAGTTTTGTAAGCTATTATTATTAGGCCATTGTTTTAGAATATAAGGCTTATGATTATTTCTATCGCCAGCCTTAATCAGTTTTCAATCAGTATTAACAATTAAATAAATGGGTTATTTGCAAAAAACGCAAAGACAGGAGCCACCTTCACAGCCGGCACATTCACCGTGCACCAAAATCTCACACATAAACCACTACACCCATTCTTCCCCCCCCCCCCCTCCTGTCTTCACTATACTTCTCTTTATGGAAAATACACTCTGCATCAGCTGCAGAGGGTCTTCCACCAAATGAAGTTTGTAGTTCTCCTGACGTATTTGACTTTCGACTGTTAGAAGAGTGGGAAGATACATTTTTGAAAAAATACCAACATACCAACACAGACGTTCCCTTTTATATATTAGTGAGATAGACCTACATCTAGTTACATTTACATCTAGTTACAAAACTGATGGTAATGTAGAATATTCCAAATTATCTGCAGATCGGGTATTCCAAATTAGCAACAAGACGTAGTCGGCCATAACCTCTATTTCGTTTGTTTATAAGAATACACAAATCTTCGAAATCAAAGAATTACACAAATGTTATGATCTATTTTACAGTACACATGAAGCTAAACAACATAATCATATGGAAATTTAGCGATTTGAACTCATTAAACACGTACCTCGAACGTTTTCAATAATAGTCCTGCACAATTCGAGCTCTGGTCGCCATCTTATAAAAGTCGTGGACCAACCGCGTGAACATATCGACAAGTGGCGCCTTCTTTTAACATTTCACGGCCATGAATCCGTGATGGCGCTAGTAGTTTCCGTGAAACCTTGCTATTCGAAATTACCAGCAGTATTCCAAACATTCTTCCTTTCCTCTACTGATCCCTCAATCGATTGAACCACACATAATTCATGGTAATTAATTTTCTTAAGGTCTTTATCGAAAATTCACGTTACACGATCACCGCCTTATGGGTGAGCGGATGAGAAAAATGCAAGATTCTTGCAAATTAATAGTCTATGGTCCAAATCATTTTAATTTCAAAATAAAAACAGGTTATCACAATTGAAATAAAAAATAAATTAATTACGATGAAAATATCGAAAATAATGAATAATAATCGTCTGAAAGAGATTACAGTAATAGGAAAGAGGCGTGTAACGGCGCATGACTCGGCATTACATTGCACCTATGTTATTCAACGAGTCAGCAGAAAAGTGAAAAAAATCTCGCATACTCTAACGCTCGGAGAAAAGCCTCGCAAGGCCGTCTGCCTCAATACAAGTTACGAGAGCTTCTTGCTCCCATCAGTTGCTCGATCGAGATCGTACCGTGCGCTCGTACGTCGAGCATTTGTCTCGAAAAAATTTCCTCGTGCAGAGGCACAAAACGGGTTGGATTAATTCCGAATTGATCGGGTCTTCATTTTTCTTTTATTTGCTACATTTTTAAAAGACGAGGTTGTCACGGTTCACGGATCAAGGGGGGAAATAAAGGCGAGGGTTCTGTGAACGTGGTGCTCTTCGCAGCGAGTTGACTGTCTCTCTCAATATATATATATGCCCCTTTATGGATTAGGCAATTTCAAAAAATTCTCAAAATAATTAACTCGTGAAGAATTAAAGCCAGTCATGGACGTCCACGCGTTAATCATCGCCGCAACAATCGGTCTCGTACTTTACACGGTGGGGCAAAGGTTCTACAGGTTCTACCTATTTCGTCGGAAACTCGAAAAAATACCTGGACCCACGCACGCGATCCCACACCTGGGCATGGTCTACGAATTGATGTCTGTCCAAAAGGAGGGCAAGTGTACAATTTGAGCTTGACTCGAGGTCCTTGTTACTGGAGGCTGTGGATAATGCTTTTTATGCGGACAAGCGTTTATTGAAAATTCGGTTTCGAATTCAAGGTTTTCGAAATGAAAACAAAAAACTAAGAACAGGTTACCGTTCATAAAGATGAAAAATTCGATTTTTTAAATATAATTTGCATTCTTACGGCGGGAGCCTGAATTCGAAGGTACAAAAAAAGCGTTTTTTCGGGATTTTTTTTTAGTAGGGAAAGAAACAAGTTAGCCCAGTAAGCATTGAGGTATATTTTCATGGATATTTGAAAAGTATTTTAAAAAATGTTCAGCATGAAACAATAAATGGCTGCAGATTTATCAGCCTATTCCATGTGCGTCTTGCCATTGCAGTCCCCAATCGGCGGGAACTATGCAGCTCGTAATTCTTGACTGAGACAAAAAAAAACAATACAATTTTCGTGTCATATATTTTTCTTCTGGATGAATTAAGATAAAGCTGAAAAAATCGTGAAATTATAACTATTCTCAGGTTTAAAAAAAAACACTTTAACGTGCTATAAAAATCATTTAAAAAGACTTTTTTATTCACTTAGAAGAGATTTCGATACTGAATAAAATAAACTTTGGTTTGATTCAATAGGTCGTTTAGTTTTTTTTTTTTTCTATCATGCCCGCCAATGTGGAAAAATCGTGAAAATGAAAACTGTAGAAAACACGCTTCAAAGTTTTCAACAGAAGGAATTATCAATATCAAATATCAATCGCTTCTCTGCTTTTAGCCTTGGATCTTCGAAAATATTTACAATTGGCTTCTGTAACGTATATTCTTGGATAGTTAATCTATCGATTTGAGCGATTAAGAAAAACGATTTTTCGGACCTTCTAATTCAATATTGATATTGATATTTCCTCCTATTGAAAACTTTGAAGCGCGTTTTCTCCAGTTTTCATTTTCACAATTATTTCAAATTGGCAATGTGATAGCAAAAAAACTACACGACTTATTGAATCAAACTCACGTGTTCCAAACACTTTAACGCCGGAACCTGAATGTACAGTCTAAAGCCGGAGCACTTAAAGTGTAACGTTATAATATTACACTTTAAATGCGTTTTGCTGGAAATAGCATTTTCAGCGCGCGGGCCGCTCTACAGCTTCAACGGATGAGCCAATTGACACGAATCTCTTCGGAATTGAAAGAAAATTCAACTTGCGGGGCCATGGGGAAACAACTTTTGTCAAAAATTAACTTAGAATTTTTTTTTCGTCCGTTGAAACAAAAAAAATGGCTTTTTTTCAAACGGCTGCCATTTTGTTACCCAGGGGTTAGTCAGGAAAAAAAACGATCGGGGCCCCAAAATTTAGTCTAGTTCAATCATTTCTAACCCGTTTTTGTTTCAAATGAACTGGCAAGGCTGTGGAGCGCCCCGCGCAGATCAAAACACGCTGTGCATGGCTTTATTTGACCGAACCCGGAGCCGCCATTTTATTATTTTATAAAGAACATGAAAATTTGTGCTCCATTGAAGGAACAATAAAACACATTAAAGCCATTTCCAAAAGTATTTATTTTATATTACAATAAAATTCCCAAAGTATTTATAAATTATTATAAAAATTAGATAAATTAAATAAAATTCAATAAATATTCATTTAATATTTAATATTTAGTTATATATAAATAAATTAAATTAACTCAATATTTAAAATATTTATAAATTAAATGAAATAAAATTCCAAAATTATTTATTTTATATCAAAACAAAATTCCCGAAATTCATGCATTTTTCATGCCTCTGGACGACAACCTCCCGTTCAGTCTGGACAATTTGGCAAAAGTTTTTTAAAATTCTGGATCGCCCGGGAATTTTGACGTCAATGGCTACAGTTGAGGGAACGCGAGTACTTGATCATCGAAATCGTGTACACCGTTTTGCACGACATAGTTTCGAGAAGAACTCGTTTGAAGTTTTACTAGCAGTTCTATCATTGTAATCATAAGTTTACCTTCAATCTGCGATTCCTGCACCATATATCGGATCTTCCCCTTAACTTTGAGTTGCCTCTGGCAACAACCGAGCGTACGTCGTTTTCACAGAAGCCTAACCCCTTAACAAATTCCGTTCACTTGTCAATTTGCCTCCCAGTCAATCAACATGAATCAAAACTTGTGCTGTCTCAATATTTTACAGATCGCAAAACATAGAATCGAGTGATTTGACGCACAATTAAAATTGTCCTTTATCAAATAACGATTGTTTTCGACGAAACATTATATATCGCTGAGTTCACGATTTTTCGCAAGAAACTGTGCCAAATTCCAGAGATTTTGATCATTTCATTTTATTTCGAAAACGACGTAGTAGGATCTGCGGAGTCTTCCAAGTCGAACATTTTTTCGACATTACTACGCCAAAAAAGCAGTGTCCCTTAAGGGGCTATACCAGTGTGAACGCTGAAAATTTGGGTGATTTTCGGGAATTTTTTGGAAGAAAAGTACTCAATTAAATGTTTCGGAAAATTAAGAATATATTTGGCCATATTTGACTTATATTGTATAATTTTTTCGGAGAAAAAAATTGAGATCCAAGCGATTTATGCGCTGCCTTCGGAGGCGCAAAAAAAAAAGGTTACTCCACTACTGACATGATTCCGGCCGATTGAGTAGCTGAAACCCGAAAACGAAAAAATGTCTTTGAACTGGAAGGTATTTCCTGCACAATGACGTAGGATTTTCGAAAAATATCAAAATCCAACAAAATGGCGTAGTTATGAAAAAAAATCTGTTTTCTTGCATATAAAATAGTCGTTTTTTTCAACGCCAAATCGTCAGTTTTCATCCAATCAAAAATATCCTACGTCATTGTAGAGTAAATATATTCAAGAGTACTAAGTTCAAATTTCAAGTCAATCGTATGATTGCTGTTTGAGTTACAATGTCAGCCAATTTGTAAAATCTCATTTCGAGAAAAAACGCGTTTAAAGATTTAACTATCGATTTTTGCAAGATAAAGTGATATTTACCATAAAAACTGCTAAGTATAAACGTAAAGTATAAAGTACGAACTGTCGAAAAAGGCAAAAAAATCGATTCTTTGAAAATGTCACACTGGTACAGCCCCATAAAATGCATCGTCAAAATGCTCGACCCTCCTTGTAGCTGATGATCGAAAATAACAAAAACTATTGTCAATGATTTCAAAAAAGTCATAGTCAATAATAAAAAAAAATGTACTCGCCTATTTTATCGTCCACGTCGAACTGAATTAAATGTCCAGGTGCATAATTACGGTACCAAATAAGCACAGCATTCAAACACATATTCTCCACCCCGAGTGTGTCAAACGAATGAAAACACAAGAATTGACATCAACACTCTTCTAAAACGAATAAATAATTCCAAGAATGGCGGAAAAGCATTAAAAAATTACCTAAAAAATGAGTACATATTCCGTAACTTTCTCGGGTATCGCATTCCCAAAAATCGAAGCCAAAAAGGCGCAAGCAACCCAAACAAAATAAAATTACAGATCTCTATCTGATAGGAGAAAATAATGGATTTCATCACCAGATCGTCTCGACTGGTTCAAATCTCTGGCCGATAGATACAAGGATGGATATGTAAGAACGTGGCTGGGAACTAACGGAAGCGTCCATATTCATAAACCGGAACACGTCGAGGTGAGTAAATTGGACGGAGATTTTCTCTGCATTTGTAGCCTCCACGTGATCGTAAATATTGACGCCTAATGGGAGACATGATTTCACGCCGATTATCGTGACTTTCCATCGTTCTCGCGCACGTTGATAAAAACGTTATGAATGATGAATCAATCGCGCCAGGTGATACTGCGCAGTAATACGGAAATAACCAAGTCTCAGGTGTACGAATATTTGACACCGTGGCTGGGAAATGGACTTCTAACATCAACCGGTACGTTTTCCGAACTTTCTGTCTTCATTGGGGCGCCAAAAAACAGCCTTTTTCAATATTTAACCCTGAAGAGAGTATTGGGATAA
Organism: Ophion obscuratus; assembly: GCA_964007375.1. Taxonomy (NCBI): domain Eukaryota; kingdom Metazoa; phylum Arthropoda; class Insecta; order Hymenoptera; family Ichneumonidae; genus Ophion; species Ophion obscuratus. The sequence continues at coordinate 51,624,113 of OZ023316.1, read as the reverse complement.
CGAGGTCGGGATTTTACACAGAATTAAAACATGGTCTTGCCGAGTTTGGGTTTTTTAGTTATTGATAATTACTGATGAACAATGAAGTTGTTATTATTTAAACAAAGTGACGCTGTTGGTGCATTGCCAGCTAGGGTCATCCAAATTGAAGTATTAAAAAAATCTACTTTTGTATGATCGGATCCTTTTTTGGAATTTTAAAAATTACGAAAATGGCAGGCTGTAGGATAAAGCTTGATTTTCAACAACAAAAAAACCTAATAACTTGTTATTAAAAGATGGAAAAACGTATTTTTAAAAATCGTCCGGTCAGACGATAGAAAATATTATAAACTATGCTCTGTCCGAATTTGAAGTGAGTCGGACGAACAGATTTTGGAAAAACCCAAAAAAAGGATTAATCGCAATAGAGCGGGTCACCGTGGTGCAGTGGTCGATCTGACCCTTCACGAAAATCGTCATAATATGGTCAATTTTTCCGTTTTCACAATTTCTGTAATACCTTTTTAGAAAAATCAAGTTATTACCCTAGACTATAAACGTATGGAATAAAAAAATCGTATTTTTTTAAATTTCGCCGTTATGCTGACCGCTTAATTTCTCAACGCCTGCCTTCTTTCAGGCTCCGAATGGTTTCACGCCCGCAAGCTCATAACGCCGACATTCCACTTCAAAATTCTCGAACAATTTGCCGAGGTGATGATCGACAAAGCGAATATTTTGACGAACTGCATAGAACGAGAGATAAAGATCCACGGGGACAAGCCCTTCGATATTTTTCAGTTAGCCGTAAAGGCCGCGCTTGACATAATATGCGGTAATTTCATCCGATTCTCGCCTTTTTAAGGGGTTATGCGTAGTTGTTAAAGTCGAACAATCACTTTTTTCAAAACCAATATATTTTGACAGTACATTATCTTACAAATGTTCCCTGTAAATTTTAAGATAACCGAATCAAAATTGACAGATTTGTAAAGTATCCGCGAGCGTCGCTCGAAGCTTCATACGCTTTTTTCTCGAAAGGATATTTTGAAAGTCGGTGATCAAAATAGCTCAAAAACTATTGCATCGATTTTTCTGAAATTTTTGGGGCTTTTTCTACATGTAAAAATATATCGTAAAACGGGGTTACTTTTAACAGGTTTTGGAAGTTTTTGTAGGTAACTTTTTTTAACATCCTAAATTCGAACTTTTTTGCTCCAATAGAACAATGTGTCCTTTGGCTATCAAATGTATGAGAAAGTCAAGCCCCACCGCCACCCACCATCCCACATTATATATATATATATATATATATATATATATATATATATATATTTCTATAAGGGGTCTTCTCACTTTAGACGCTAAAGAAGGCTATTTTCATGATTTTTTTTGATAGTTTAATATTATAGATATTGATGTAAAAGTTGTTACACTTAAGGACTTAGGCCAGAGTAACGGGTATAAAATCATATGCGAATTGAATAATTTTTTTTCGTATGAAAAAGTGATTCACTTATAAAATTAATCACACATCTAATTAGTATGAGTATCAAGCAATTAGAAAGTTTTTTTTTCGATGTACAAAACGGCCGACTACTCGAAACTTCTCGAAACAGCTTTTCTCCAATTGGCGTGACAAATAGCTTCTACAATTTTCACTCGATTTACTTCAAATTTAAAAGTTATGTTCCTAATTGCAATTCGCAGAGAAGTACGTACGGAATTTCTGATTAAACGGAAACTTTTCATTTTATGAGTAGTTTATGAGCCGTTATAACGAAATTTTTCACTGAAAATTCATTTCTTAAGTTCAAATGCCTACAACTGTTGAATAAAACAATATTTCTTAAATTTCGTACGTACTTCTCTAGGTATTCTAGTGTAGATTGACGAGAATTTTTTTTTTGTTCTAGGTAAAAAATTGTGAATGCTAAATGTCACGCCGCGGAGCGGCTAAAAAAAAGATACCAAAAGAAAATATTAGTAGTCAGCCATTTTGTCCTTTAAAAAAATATATATATTTTCTAACAGCCTGATATTCATACTAAATAGATGTGTAATTAATTTTATGAGTGAATCACTTTTGCGGCCTTAATAAAATTCGAAATACATTTAAAAAAAAAATATTTATTCAAGTCACTATTTATAGACAAAAATGGTAGTTAAAAAAATGTCCTAAAAAATTGTAGATTGGCGCTATTGATGAAATTTCAGAGATGGTTCATGCGAAACAAAAAATCAAACCGTTTTAGATTCAGTATGTTAATGGCTATAGCGCATATCATAAGATTTTTGATATATGCAAAAATAACAAAATGGCGCTATTTTTCGGAAAAACAAAAAAAAACGCGTTTTTCACAGTTTTTGACGAAAAAAAAATAGGAAATATAAAAACTTTAAGAAACCCTTGATTTGCGCTATAGCTATAATAGTAAAGAATATGTGGTTAAAATTTCAGAAGGATCGGTTCAGTAGTTTCCAAGATTTTATCAACAATAAGCCGTCGAAAAACGTTGCTTTGACAAAAACACGTTCAAAGTTTGTTTGGATTACAGTAAAACATTTTAAAAAATTGTAAGCATTTCGAAAGTGTCTTTATTAAGTGTAACAACTTTTATATCAATATTTATAACAAACCTATCGAAAAAATTAATGAAAATAGCCTTTTTTAGCGTTTAATGAGAAGACCCCTTAAATGTCAAAGTAACCTTGACTGTGGGGTTTATTTGACAAGGTTTTGAAATGCAACTTAGGTCAAAGATTAAGGGTTACTTCGACATCATTTTGATAAAAAAAATAATATTTCATGCATTATACATAGAATTAAATGAAAAACAACGATTTTTTACAATCAAATTGTCATCGTTATTAAGAAAACATTTTGCATATAAATATCAAGTACCCAGGGTACTATTATAGGCACTCCATCAGCCTTATAATTATTATTGTCATCAAAATCAAATTTAGCAAAATTATAATAAACGTGAACAACAAATTTGAGCAACAATAGAAACAAAGTTTTAAAAGAACAAGCTGTGTCTTCGCACACCACACATTCATAGGCAGGATTGGTCGAGACTTTGTTACACATGCTGCAGACCCAGTTTTCGCAAGTGATACAGCATACCCAGCCTGCAGCATGGCGGTAGAACCGGAAGTCACATCTACAGATGTAACAGAGGTTGCCCTCCACAGGTCACGCGGGCTCGTTGCACACACATTTAAACCGTACTTTGGCGCTCTGTCAAAGTAGCCCCAAAAACTGCCAAGTTACCCTTAATGTCCATTTAACTCCGTTTTACGGTAGTATTTGGTCGAAGGATTTTTTTTCCGATGTATACTTTCGATTTGATGAACAAAAAATGCCCATTTTTCGCAATAATCAAGACTCTCACTTGGAACATACGCCATTTTTTTTTTAATTCTTAAAGTTCTTCAGATTATACTTTTTTAAATACCTAACCTGTGTGGAAATGAATCATCACGATTTTTCGACAAAAAAAAATAATGAGCTGTTTCAGACTGCCACGACTAGGCACAACCCGTTAAGGCCATTTTTATCGCACTTGTTCAAAGAAGGTATTCGACGAGTGTAAAGCATTATCTGTACGAATACGATTCCAGAAACTGCGATGGGTGTCGATGTCCATGCTCAAGAGGAAGTTGAGAGCGCGTACATCCAAGCAGTGCACACGTGAGTGGCCTCGATACTACCAAGACGAGGACGCCAGTCGGGACCCATCGATTTCGCCCAACAGCGTGGGTAGAAAAGGGTCTCCACTTAACATTCCTGAAATATTTGGGCCGAGTGGGTCATAGGAAAGGGTAAAACGCTCTCCAAATATTTCCGAGTAGAGCTTGATTGATATTTTTTCAACCATTTCCAAGTCAGCGGCGTAGCGCAGTGGTCAAGCGCATTGCCTGTCACCCCGCTAGGTTCGATTATCGCCACTACCGTTTTTTTTTAATTGATTTTTTTTTATTTCTCGCAAAGTTAAACTATTTATTGTAGAATTGAAATATATCCAAGCAATTGAAAACATGAATGAAAGTATCCTTTCCAATGAAGCATGTTTCGGAAAAATCTAACTGCTCAAACAATGCTTTTATAAAATGTGCCTGGTGTGTAAAATATGTATGTTTCAAATTCGTCTACGATGAATATTACCTTAAAAATTGTAAAATTATTTCTGATAATGGATGAAAAGCAGCGTACATAATTAATTGCAAGAATTTTCGGATTTTTTATTTTCATTCAAAACTTCACCTAATTGTATAAATTAACTGCTTGGATATATTTAAATTCTACAATAAATAGTTGAACATTGCGGTATATTAAAAAGAAATGTTAACGGTAGCGAGAATCGAACCCAAACAAGCGGGGTGATAGGCAATGCGCTTGACCACTGCGCTGCGGCGCTGACTTGGGGAATAGTCGAAAAAATATCCCTCAAGCTCGGAACTCTTTGGAGAGCGATTTAGCCTTTCCTATGGCACGCTCCGACGAAATATTTATGGAACGTTAAGGGGTAAGGCCACAGTAGAGTTTTCAAAAAATCGATTTTTTTCTTCAGTCATGCTGTAGCTGAAAAACCCCGTAATCGGAAAAAAATTATAAGAAGGCCAGTTTTTCGACAGGTGATTATGTAGGTGCCGCGGGTGCTAAATCCAAGTTTGCCTAAAAATCGGAGCGCAGGGTTCTTTTTTAGGAGATAAAGGGGGATGGGGGTGGATTGATGCCAAACTACAACCCCTACGAGGTCGGCGCCGCGAGGAAAAATGTTCAGAAAAATTCGGGCTTTAGTTTTGTCCACAGCGCCGAAGTCGTGGTAGTTCATTTTGGGGGTGAAAAAGTAGGGTGAAATTTTGGGAAATCAGTTTTAATTCAATAATTTCTTAGGATACATTCGTACGATGTTTGTTCAAATGGGAACGATGTAGCCCTTGAAAATACGCATCGATCAAGTATTTAATCATTACTCTCCAATAATGTCTTCACCCCCAAAAAAATTATTGTAATACAAAAAAAAATTGTTCATTGAATAACTCAAAAACAATCGATTTTTCGCGTATGGTTTAAATGTACGAAATGTAGAGAATAATTTTCTCTGTATTTTCGTTTCTATGGTCCACCCTTAAATTTTGCTTCAGCCAACCCCTTTCGGGGGTTGAAAATAATAAAATGAATTTCTGGGAAAACTATTCACCGCACGAATTCGCCGCCGTGGAACAATTTGTAGCTTGAACCATGAGCTATATTTTTGTCCACAGTGCTAAACCCGTATCTCTTAATTTCGGTCAATAATTTTCCCAGAATTTCATTTTGAATTTTCAACCCCCGAGGGGGGTTGGAAGAAGCAAAATTCAAGGGTGGTCCATAGAAACGAAAATATAGAGAAAATTATTCTCTACATTTCGTACATTCAAACCATCCCCGAAAAAACGATTGTTTTTGAGTTATTCAATAAACAATTTTGATTTTATGTTTCAACAATTTTGTTTGGCTGAAGATATTATCGGGGAGGGATGATCAAATACTCGATTGACGCTTCTTTTCAAGGGCTACAACGTTCTGATTTAAACAAAAATTGTATGAATTTTTCCTAAAGAGTTATCGAATTAAAACTGATTTTTCAAAATTTCACTCCACTTTTTAGCTCCCAAAATGAACTTCCACGACGTCAGCGCTGTGGACAAAAATAAAGCCCGGATTTTTCTGAACATTTCGTCTCCCGACGCCGACCTCGTAGGGGTTGTACTTTGGCATTAATCCACCACCACCATCCTTCAACCCCTTAAAAAAACCCTACACCCCGATTTTTAGGCAAACTTGGATTTAGCACCCGCGGCACCTACAAAATCACCTGTCAAAAAACTAGCCTTCTTCTAATTTTTTCCGATTCCAATATACAGCACGACTGTACTAAAACGGTGCTTTATCATCATAAAAATAAGCTACTATTCGATTTATAGCAAGAAATTTCTTTTTAGCGACTTTGAGCGTATAACGTAAGCCCACCTCTGGCACGGCCGGAGGCATATGTAAAATTTCAAACGCGTTTTTCTCGAAACAGCTTTTTTCCAATTGGCGTGACAAATAACTTCAACAATTTTCACTCGATTTACTTCAAATTTAAAAGTTATGTTCCTAATTGCATTTCGCAGAGAAGTACGTACGGAATTTTTGATTAATCCAAAAATTTTCATTTTATGATCAGTTTTATACGAAATTTTTCACTGAAAATTCATTCCTACAACTACAACAACAATGCCTACACTTTTGAATAAAACAATATTTTTTAAATTCCGTACGTACTTCTCTAGATATTCTAATGTAGATTGACGAGAATTTTTATTGTTTTTTCTAGGTAAAAAATTGTGGATGCTAAATGTCACGCGTAAAAAAATAACAAATGAAAATATTAGTGATCGGCCATTTTGTACATCGAAAAAAAAAAATTCTAACAGCTTGATATTCATACTAAATAGATGTGTAATTAATTTTATGAGTGAATCACATTTTCATACGAAAAAAAATTGTATAATTCGCACATGATTTCATACCCGTTACTGTGGCCTAACCCCTTAAGTGGGGACCCACCTCCCAAGTGGGGACCCACAACCCAAACAAACCCAAACAAATCCACGCAGATTGGGCGAAATCGGTGGTTCCCGATTGGCGTCGTCCCCTTGTAAGCGTGTCATCGACAAATCGCCCTAACCTTATTTCCACATTGATCCCGGATGTGGATCGTTTAATTTTAGGATCCACTTCCGTGTTTCAAAGTTCCCTCCCCTTAGCCCTCTATTTTTAAAACCCTTTGGTTTAAAAATTCGAAATAATTCATAAGAATAGCATCGAGTGATTACTTCCCAGTAAAATTATTGTAATCACCGTAAAATAATTCGTTTCGGAGAAAAATGCAGAAAACGATATGAAACTTGACGAGGTGTTCCGTCCTTAATATTTGTGCCTATGTGAAAAACTTCACGTTTCGAATGTTGATAATTATCGATGTTTGTAAGATGCAGTTGCTCAATAAGCAACCGATCAGTTGGCAAATTCGTCAAAGCAATCGCGTTTCAATTCAATATTACAATGATCCCCTTATCTATTTTAATACTGCATAGTCTCAACTGTGTTGCAGAATTTCTGAAGGCGCGATATATCGATTTTTCCGGCCATGGCTCAAACTGGACTTTGTCTTCTACATGTCAGCCATGGGCAAAGCATTCGCCAACGCGGTCGAAGCCGCCCACGAGCAATGCACTCGCGTACGAACATTGAATTTTTTTTGCCACGAGATTTTTACACCTCTTTGTCTCCTCCCGATCTTTCACCCGCAAACGGAAAAATATCAATGCGTTTTTTTAAGCATCTTCAAAATTGGCTAATTTTCAGGTGATCAAGCGGAAACAACAGGAACGAGAACACGGATACACCGCGAAAGTTGGCTCCGAAGGGAATCAAAATACCAGTGAGTTTTTATATCCGAATGCGAATTTGAAACAGACATTAAGGGGCTACGTGGGTTTTTAAGCCAAAAAGATCATATTTTCTCGATTGAAAAAAAAATATAATATATAAAGTATTTTATTCAAAATGTTAAGCACATAAAAGAGCAACATTTCAACAGTATTTTTGAGAAATTATCAGATTTTTCAAAAATATTGCTGAAATGTTGCTCTTTTATGTGCTTAACATTTTGAATAAAATAATTTATATATTATTTTTTTTTAATAGTAAACGCCTTTACAAATGTATTTTTTCCGAAAAGTTGTTATTTTCGATAAGTTAGTTGTTAACCAAAAATATTAATGAAAATGTGCAATTATTTATAAAGTCACTTTTCAATATTCCCTATTGATGAAGAATCTAAAACACATGAGTATTTTTTCGTTTTAATAGTCATTTTTTCGAAGACAATACATTTTTTAATTTTAAATTCCAAAGTTATGAAAAAATTCATTAACAACCTTTTCGCACTGTAAATAAATCCAATGACGTAAATAGACTCAATGACAAATTTATCTATGCAATAAGATTCTAAATTTTATCTCGTAATATTTGATGAATTTCATAAAACTCTTTGAAAAGATCGAATACATGGGGATATGTTTGATGATTTTTTCTTCATTGCACCGTGAATGTAACAGGTGAACGCAAGAAATTGGCATTTTTGGATCTGCTGCTAGACGCGAACGAGAAAGAAGAAAATCCGCTGACCATCCAGCAAATCAGAGACCAAGTCAACACGTTCATGTTCGCGGTAAACGTTTTCTCCCTTTCACTGCGGCAGGCCAATGACTCGAGTCAAAAATGTGCAAAGTACAGTGCGAGCGAAAAAAAACGAAACAATAAATTATTTGAATAAAAAAAAAACATTTCCAACCACACTTTTAAAACGGACTAAAAAGTATAAAATAATTTCTCCTAGCCCCATACAGATTTATAACCCAATACAAATTCCTAACCCCATACAGACTGTCCTGAAAATTTGTGATTGTTAATTTTGAATAGCTATAATAATACTTGTAAGATTTAAGGGGCCAATCCACTTTGGAGCCACAAAAAGAAGACTAGTTTCGCGATTTTTTTTTAGAATTTTATAAAAGATATGAATATAAAAGTTGTTGGGCTTGATGAATAAAGTCTTGAAATTCTTTAAAAAAAAAATTAATTCATTTTTATTCATTTTTAAGTACAAAAACTATAGTTTAACGTAACGTCTCAAAAATAAGTGGGCTAGGTCGCTCCATCACAACTCGGCAACGGCTGGTCTGGAACAAAAAAAATCAAAGTCCATTAGATTCAGTATGACACCAGCTACAAAATGACCCTCGGATATAAAGTTTTATCAAAAAATAAAAAAAAATGGCAGATGAAAAACGAAAAAAGTAATAAAAACGCGTTTTTTTCGCAGTTTTTCGCAAAAAAAAAGAGTAAGATCAAAATTTTAAAACCATCGAGGGTCATATTGTTGCGAATCATGTTTACAATATGTGATTCAAATTTCAAGAGAATCAGTTTATTAGTTTTAGAGATACGATGGAGCTAGACTTTGAAAACTTTGTTTCGAGAAAAACGCGTTTGAAGTTTATACTATGAAAAACTCTTACCTAAACTCAATCGGCAATTCCTACACCGTGCGAAATCCCTTCTGATTGCTCATCATCGTCGATTTCTTCAAGTCTTGCTTGCTTTCGATTTTTCTGAAATTTTCAAAGTGGACTGGCCCCTTAAAACGAAAAACGTGGGGCGCATGGAATAGATAATTGATGCATGAATAGTTCACCTAAGTCATTAACAATTTTATTGCACTGCAAATGATATGAACTGTTGTGTGAGTTTTCTCAACGACAGCTACTCCCCACAAATTTTCAGGGCAATCTGTATGAGGTTAGGAATCTGTATTGGGTTACAAATCTGTATAAGGATAGGGGAAATTATTTTATAATTTTTAGTCCGTTTTAAAAACGTGGTTTGATTTTTTTATTTATTTAAATAATTTCATTTTCTGCTTTTTAGTCTTGTGTGTGTGAAATATTTCTTCTCCTTCTCTAGGCGGCGCTTGCGTTGGGGGGCTGTCTCCTTGACCATCGTAGAAATTGTCACTAATGCACTATTCACTATTAATATTATTATTTTTTAATATTTTTTGCTTTCACTGAACTATATTTTTTTCTTTGTTTATTTTCTCTCTCTCTCTGTTCTCTCTCTCTCTCTCTCTCTCTCCCTCTCTGTGACAGACGTGCCTGTCGGTTTGTCTGTCATCCAGATCTGAGCTACGTCTAAAGTTTCAAATCTCTAGCTCATCCGGAAGTTAGTTTAAAATCGATATCAAAATTTGTACCAAACAGAGAAACAGACAACCAAGAAAACGGGTACATAAAAACGTGGTAAAATGAGCGAAACGGCCCTAAAATTTTGATTCAGGGCCACGATACAACGGGTGCCCTCGTCAGTTGGACCCTGTTCTGTCTCGGGAATGCGCTGGACGTGCAGAAAAAAGTACACGAGGAACTAGACGAGGTACTCGGGGATGGAGACGATGAGACGACACTGAAGCAAATCCCGAATCTCAAATACCTCGAGAGGGTGATCAAGGAAGTTTTGAGGCTCTATCCGAGCGCAACGGGCTTCAGCAGAAAGATGACGGAGGATATGGAAATAGGTAAAAATTCGGGCGAGAAGCCCGATAGGGAGGCAAAGAGATTTGAGAAAAGAAAAGATACACTGAGAAAAAAGCCCATTGGAATCAAAAAAATATATTGGTTGATCCAAATAAATGTGGTGCTGTGGAGCAACACCGATATATGAGATTGTTAGAATTCTATAAAATATTGGAAAATGTGATTGATTTAAATAACATATTATTTTATTTGTAAAAGCTCTTCTGTTCTCTGAATATCAACATTATCCTTCAAATAAAATTATATTCTATTGAAATCATTATATATACAATCCGTAGTTGTGCGGATGAAATAATTAAGCGGTTGCTACAAACATTTTTTATTTCGTACAAAAATATAATCAATTGAATTCATTATTTTTTTACTGCTTCGAAACGAATATGCCATGGGACGAAAGTTTTTCAATTTGTTTAGAATCTTGAATAAAAAGTGAGCATTAGAATGATCATTCACGATAATAGTGGACAGAATATCAGATATCCAATGGAATATCCATGGAGAGAATATCAGATATTCAACTGATAAGAACAGATGCTACACTTTGATCTTAGCCACATGCCAAGAAGCGATACTCTTTAGAGTTTCTCCAGCGTTTATGTAGATTTTTCGTTCGCGCTACGCTTACGAGAAACGAGCGCGCGTACGGCTTCTAGCGGTTACGCCGAGAACTACGGGTTTCCTCATACCTATAATTTCAGTAGCGCTCGGCCATGATTTGGTTGAATTTTTCTCAACCAAATGCGCAAGAAACAAATTTTATTTTCCCATAATTTTTTAACCAATTCAGACATTTGCTTACTATTTTTCAATCAAAATAAAATATTAATATTTGAACGAATAATGTGCTTGGAAATCAATATCGGATATGGTGAAAAAAAATAAAATAACATATTTACTCAATAGAAATTTTATCTGAATCAAACGAGCGAAATTCAATATTTCTTTTTTACTCGAATCAACAAGATTCATGTTATGAATTGAAACGCTTTTTTTGTTCGTTGCAGAAAATGCATTCAAAACTATATAATTTGTTCGCGATAATATTTTAAATAGTTTCAATAATATATTGTTCTCGGCTAACAATATATCTTTTGAAAGAAAAAAAAAACTTTTAATTTTATCATGTTATTAAAGTCAATAGCGTTTTATTTGGACTAATAAATTCGATTATTTACACCGACAATTTTACAATTGACTCAACGAAATTTCATTCTATAACACCAATGATATTGGATCAATGATTTTTTTTTCTCAGTGATTGGTCGTACTTTTTGTTACCGACTGATCGTCCCGAGCCGACGCAATTGCACTTTCCAGGTGACTACACGGTCCCAAAGGGCGCGATTCTGAATGTTCAACTCTATCAGCTGCACCGTGACGCAACCGTGTGGCCGGATCCACTTCGGTTCGATCCCGACCGATTTCTCCCCGAGAACTCGAGAAATCGGCACCCCTACGCTTACATACCGTTCAGCGCGGGCCCGAGGAATTGCATAGGACAGAAATACGGGATGCTCGAGGCTAAAATAACGCTGGCTCAAGTGCTGCGAAAATTCAGCATCCGCAGCGTCGAGACCCACGAAACGATTAAAAAATACAGTGAAATTATTCTCAGACCGGTGAACGGTATATACGTTCACATGAAGAAGCGATCTGATCCAGCTAACGATTCTTAAGGCGGAATACACGTTTAAACGGGATAAAAATTAAGCAATTTTAAGGGATTATTTAAACTAAGAAACAATTATTCTACATTTATCAAACTAGGCGCAGCGTTTGCGCGTGGGGGTATTCGCTTTGCCCGGGCTGTTCGCGCTGCCCGGACTTCCCCTACACATTAATAGTATACTTAAGGTAGTTCTGTAGTTTTGGTCAAATCTTAGGAATTGGCTGAAATCTAAGTATAGTATAGATATGACCTTCATGGACTGATGCCCAAAAATTCAATTCGATTCACCGTTCAGTTCATGAGATAATTGCAATTGAATATGGGTATTTTTGTACGCGATTCCAATACCTAACACGTAAACCTATAGGAGTTTGTTCGCATTTCTCGATATTGGTTCTAAACAGATCTTAGAATTTCAAAATAAAAAACACACGTGTACGCAGTACTATTGTGAGATTGATTTTAAACAAAATTACAAACTTTGACCATTTAGTTTCGGTGATATCGACTTATGAAAAGTGGTAATTTTATTCCACACCGAACTCGGGCCCAACCATCTGTAACGGCATGGCAACAGTGTACACTGCAGCCAGCTGATCGGCGCGTGGTCTGGGAACTCGAAGCGTGTTTTTTTTTCCCGAGTTCTAGTAATTCTGACACGGATGTGAAATAAATGTATTCGGCAAACAAATTGAATTCGTTCAATTTATGCATGTATTTATGCATGTATTTGTCTTTGTTACAGCGAATACAATTTAAACTGTCGGCAAGATGTTGTAAATTCACGATCCGACGTCCTTCGCCAGCGAATTTTTGTTGCTGATCGTTGAGGTTATGGTTATTCTCATCGCGTTTAGCCGCATTTGCTTGACACGTGGGCTGCCACAGCTTTCACTCTTTTAGCAAGCGCCTTTTTTCTTGTAAACTTTCCTTTGTATCGCATATGGGTTGACATTCTCACGCTTCTTATTGTTTATATAAAATATTAGGTGTACAAATAAGTTTTAGGACAGTTTTCAAAAAATTCAAGATTTATTTAAAAAGAAGTAAAACACAGTTATTCATCGAAGTAATCTCCATCGCACTGAATGACCTTCAGCCATCTCTCAGGTAACTCGCGGATGCCTTTCGCAAAGAAACTTTCGTCTTGCGAGGTGAGAAATTTAGCGACCCATTTTTCCACTTCTTCAAATGTTTTGAATCGCACGTCAGACAAATCGTTCCGCATTTTCCGGAATAAATGATAATCGGATGGGGCTAAGTCTGGTGAATACGCCGGGTATGGTACAGCTTCCCATCCAAGCGCTAGTAACGTATCCTTGACCGGTTTACCCACATGAGGCCGCGCGTTGTCATGGAGCAGTTTTACTGGACGTTTTCCTTTACCAGAAAATGGACGTTTCTTCTCAATTTCTTGATTCACTTGCATCAATTGATGACAATAGCGATCGGTAGTAACTGTTTGACCAGGTTTGAGAAGTTCATAATACAGTACGCTTTTCATATCCCACCATATGCACAGCATGACTTTGTTACAATGAACATTGCGCTTTGGCGTGGATGTTGTCGGCTCGCCGGGGTCAACCCAATGATATTTGCGTTTCGGATTATCAAAATAAATCCACTTTTCATCGCCGGTCACAATTTTCCACAAGAAAGACTTTCTATGTTGCTTGTTGTAAAGACTCACACAAATGTTAAGACGGCTGTTTTTATTTTCTTGAGTCAGAAAGTGTGGTACCCACTTTGTTCCTTTTCGAATCTTACCCATTGCTTTTAAACGATAAGAAACAGTTTGTTGAGTTACTCCAAGCTGTTCCGAAAGTTGTTTCTCCGTCTGACAAGAGTTTTCATCCAGCAACGCTTGCAGTTCCTGATCGTCCACCTTCACAGGAGGCCCCGTGCGTTCACGGTCACTAACGTCGAAATCACCTTCTTTGAATCGCTTATACCAATACTCACATGTACTTTTAGATACAATGTTGTCTCCAAGAACAGAACATATCGATTCACACGCTTTCCTAACACTTTTTCCTTGATGGAATTCATAGCGAATGCAGTGTCTAATAAATAGCTTATCGGTCTGCATGTTTAATTTACAGAATTTATAGGTTATGCTTATGACTCCTTTACGTTTCGATACTACATATCAAGCGCCATCTATGATGAGTGAGCGGGACCTTTGAATTAATTTAGAATAGCTGTTATGATACAACATCGAAGTGTCCTAAAACTTATTTGTACACCTATATTTCGCGAAAGACGGATCGTAGGAAGCTCAACGCTATGACTGCAGGAAAATCGCGCTGTTGCCACGATTACAGCGCCGCTCCCTATACGAGTATGAGACACATCTATGCATGAGGTGCGAATGTGTGGGACATATAGAGGATACAAGCTCTGTCAAAAATGCACAACCAACAGCATCGTATAGGCACTGGATGTAAATATACGCTTCGACCGAAACTTTCGGCTCATACGTGTACCTACAGAACTACCCTAAATATACAAAACAATCTTTTTTCAATTCATTTATCATCTAAATGGCGCAACTGTGGCAGAATGTTACAGCAAGGTTGCCGCGGAAGTTGCGAATCAGCGTGCAAATCAATTTGCAAAAAAATCAACAATTCTTTCGGTTAGAACATGTATACTTTCTATTTGACGGTAATTAAAATGAGGAAAATGCAAATTTGAGAGAATGACATGCGGTTACAAAAAAAAAATACATGAAAAATTTCTGTAAAATTTGGATTAACCCTTCGAGGTTGGACCCTCGGCCTGTGCCTTAGTGGTTACATGGGGTCCATGTGACCCCAGCCATGTTTAAACGATTGCCACGTTGATTCTATTGTTCCGAATGGCTTATAAAAATTCAGGGTGTTAGTTTGAACCTTCTAGAATTTGGAATTCTTAGTATAATATTGTAATCGACATTTTAAAAGGCGGAAAAAAATCAGGAAGGTATCAATGCGTGAAAAAGGTCATTTTTTACTCAAAAAATCATAACTCTGGAAATTTCAAAAAAAAATCATTTGGGTAATACTTTTGAGATATGATAGTTTAAGGAACAAAAATAGCTCCATAGTGGGTGTTTCAAAAAAAGTATTCATTTGGACATTTGAAAAGAAAATAGTGAATTTAGGGAGTGCCGAAAATAAAATCACGATATCATTACTTTTACACTAGTAAAAAGTATTGAGTCCAGAGTTTCCTTGATGAATCATAACGAAATAAACGACGGGTCGCCCACCCGTATTTACAATTTTTATAGCACATAAGATTTTTCATACGATCCACATGTTTTTCTACCATTTTCCTTATATTCTTAAAAAGCATATTACGAATAAACATATTCAGCCCGAGCACGGCAAAATGGCTAAACATTTGTTTGAAAAACAAAGTTCTATTTTGGTGAATACCGACACATAACTGACCCGCATTGCCTCAATTTTCAAGAAATTCGAATTACGAACCAAAGGACTTAAGGCGTTCGGCTACTGTAACGACCCGAAAATCAGGGTTACTTAAAAAAAATCAAATTCGCAGGAATAAGTAAGATGACTGAAAAATGCTTTGGATATTCATTTGGAAAAATATTAACAATTAAACACGTTATAAACAATCACGTGGAGGACCTTTGAACATGAGGGACTCAACGGTGTACTCAATTTTGGCCACCCGGATGATCCGAAACAACAAAAAAACCAATTTTTTTTCTTAAAGTAGTCCTGTCGCTTCACACTAGTCATACCACCGTTCATACTTGAGACTTGTATAATTTATATTTTTAACATATGCCAAAAAAAATAATTTGTGATAACTAACATTTTCCATGTGTAAACGTTTAAGGGCGGGGTAAAGTATTTAAATTTTTTTTAATTTTTTAAATGAATGCATAATATATCAAGAATATTGTGTTAAAATTTCAAGTCGATCGGAGTAAAATTGACGAAGTTATGAGTATTTGAGCGTCTATTGCTCCATGCCGTTCTCTTCTCTTCTGCGTTTTTCAAACCGTTTTTCTGAGACTTGTCATATTTGAAATCCGTGTGCACGATAACTCAAAATCTACTGGACCAATCGCTTTGAAATTTTGCACAGTACTTCTTCACATAATTCACCAGGTATTGTCGAGAGCTTTTTTCTTTTTTTTAATAATTACTAATTTTTCAACAACAAATTAGCCGATTTTTCTAGCGAAAATCGGGTTTTTAGCTCCCAAGTACTACGAAAAATCGAAAAATCGAAAAAAAAAATCCTCCCGTCATTACCTCGAGAAACATCTCCTTTAACAAATGCATTTCGATTTTTTTGTTTCAAATGATTCTGTTGCGAGTTATGGTGCACACCGCAAACCAACTTTTTTTCGAGGCGCCTCCGGGGTTTAATTTTCACTCGCTCAATTTTGAATATGTTGCAATGCAAATTTAGGAGAATGTTGTTCAAATGTTACTTTATTATATGTAAATTTTTCAATAAACGAACACTATTCGTTACGCCAAAAAAAATCTTAAAAACATGCCTTTTTTTCGCCGAATTAACTTTACCCCGCCGTTAATGAATATTCACATTTAATTCGAAAAATGAGAACATAGTTATTCCATCGATTCGCGCAGTATTTCTAGGTTTGATATATGGCAACATTGATTCTATCTGGGTTTCTTTTTACTCAACCAGGCGAGTTTAGCCTCCATGCTTTTCAACGTCGATCTGTCAAAACAATGTCAGGTGCGGGAAATATAAAGCATTGTATTCGGGCCACGACTGGTAAAAAACGTGGAAAATTTTTGTCGGCGAAAGATGTCGGTTAAAAATGAAATATGTGTGGAAATTCGAATGAGCGAGATGAGGTTAGGAATACATTCAGCTGTTGCGTTGCTGCCACGTCTCTTTATCGTACCAAGTGGCAATAAATCCAATACCGGAAGTTCAAATTAAACTCGATATTACATAAAAATTAGGTCAATAAGCGTACTTTTTTCCGAGAGCATTGGATTACTACAAGTGTTAAGCATGTAAATCTGATTATTTTTAAGAATCCGACGGATTCCCACTGTTATATACACTTTTGTAGCGACCGGAAATTTGGTTTCAGTATGTCGTCTCGGAATTCCTTCACAGAAACACGCAATTTTAATACTTGTTTTTCTCTGTAATTAGGTCGATAACCAACCCTGAAATTTTACAGAGACGATTATTAATACGTTTAGTGAAGCTCAAAAAAAATTATGAAAATCCTATGTACTGAAGCCTGGCGATAGGACTACCTTAAAATAGATAATATTGACTAAGACTTGACGGAGCTTTTGGGATAACCGTGATTCAATCCGCAAAAGAAATTAATTCTTTTTTCGATTTTTCGATTAAAAATGCCATCATTATTGTTCGTAAGAAATGAAAGAAAGTTTTAAGAAGAAAAACGTCGGTCAAGACTAAACTACTATTACGCTGAATAAGTGTACCAAACTTAAATTCAATCCGTCCATTAGATGGTTAAAAAAACGTGTACACCGTTTTGAGAAGCATAGTTTTGAGAAAAACGTGTTCAAAGGTTAACTAGCAGTGATATCGTTGTAATTATAAGTTAACCTTCGATCTGCGAATCCTGCACCATAAGTTCGACCTTCCTCTTCAATTTGGCTTGCCTCAAGCGACGAACGACTGTTAGTCATTTTCTCAGTAGCCTAACCCCTTAATTCGGATTTCGATAAGCTTGGAGTGCGCGAAAAATGGTGTGTAGACTCGGTCGGTAAGTGGAAGCGTCATCTCATCTCCAAGCACGGTCTTACATACAGGTCTGGAAACTCCGGCGTTTTTGCATGATGGAAAGTGTCATCGTTAGTGAGGCAAAAACATAGTTCCTCATTTATCCACTGGAAGTGCTGTCAAGTGGAAGTAGTCTTGTAGATATAGATATACAGCAATGGAAAAAGTACACGTGTTCACAAAATTTATAGAAATCTAAACTACTTGAAACGCTCCGGTAGAACCGCATAGTGCGTATATTTTATTATATTCAATTGAGGATGCGCCAGTTCGCCTATCAACAAAACCAAAAACGGCAAAAACAATTTTTTTTAAACAACAATCCCGCCAAACTGACAAATCAATAAAAGCGGTGCAGTTTTAACATATACAATGCGTTCATTTCTTTTTTTCTATTCCGCTTTTATTATATTTATTTTCAGGTTCTTATTAACATTGTTAAAAAAGCAAAAGCAAAAATAAAAGTTATAGAAACAAACCAGCAATGCAATATACTGCGAATAAACATTGATCATAAGGAACAAAAATTTAGAACGCACAGATTTGTTCATACCCCATCTACTCAAATGGTGAATGATCAAATAATAATATTACAGAAGTTCGAACATATACGAGAAATACACTCTAGTGAAATAATAATTCTCATTCTGCCCGGGGGTTCAGGAGTGAACAAATAATCATTTTCCATTTATATCGCTCTTTCAAATATTTGGTCTGTTCGTTTTGGCCTTTCAGGGTCCCGGCTCCAACGCCTGTTTGGCCCATTCTCGATGAATATATTTCGGTTCGAAATGATTTTCGCAGACAACGTGTCTCGGCTCTAATTTCCTAACTCCCGGTATCGCGGCCTTCTATTTTTCTAATTGCGCCAAGTCTCTTGGCACCCGAAACGCTGAGCCAGGAAGACTAGAGGTAAGGAGTACGAACGCCGTGTCGTCGAAACGTCCGCAAAAGTGAGGACGAGAAGAGCGGCGCTGCTCTCCTACCGCACCGAAGTAAAGTCAGCAACAAACCAGTGCCGTACGATACCCTCCCTCATATAGCGATAATTTGATCAAATGAATTGTAAAGGCAGTGCCGTACGATATGCAAAAAGCACCCTTTGCCACTTCATATGGAGCGATCATTTCATCAAATTAGTTGTTCAACCACTTGGTGAAGGCAATTTCTATATAGATACACAGGATTCTTATATATAGATTGTTTTGGAGAATACCGAAATACAGAAATTAATTCAGTTTTTTTGTTGCGGAACCAGTAACAAACAAAATTTATTTACAGACACAAGGAAATTCATAAGAAATTTGCATTCAGACAAAAATTTACAGATTATCACCATATTTACACATTGTGACACGCTGTACAGATAAAGAATAATAACGACAAACAGAAATAAAGTCAGTTTTTTTTCCTCGCGGAAACCGTAACAAACAAAATTTATTTATAGACGAAAGAAAATTCATAAGAAGTTTTAATCCAGACAAAAGTTTTTCAAATTATCACATCTCATATTTACACATTATGATACGCTGTACGGATAAAGAATAATAACGAAATATCGATATTAATACAATGTTTTTTTTTCGTTGCGGAAGCAGTAAAAACATAGACTCAAGAAAATTCATAAGAATTTTGAATGCAAACAAAAGATTTACAAATTATCACACATCATATTTGCACATTATGACACACTGTACAGGTAAATCGATCTTACAGTTTTTATTTTTTCCTATTGTCTTTCGTTTTAATTTTCCTTTCGTGATTATTTTCGTTGACCGATCGCGCTAGAAAATGTCCTCTCATGACGAGATAATAGGTTATCACTCTCCTCGTGAGCTCTTCATTGTGTGCTTGGCATCCCACGTACTCTAAATTTTTCATATGAGAAACTTTGTCGAGAACTTGATGGAGAGTGTTAATTTTAACGGCAGTTCTCGATCGATCGCTGCACTCCAAGTTTGTCTCGCGTTCGGGCACTGAAAGCAACAATTCAAACAATATTACAAGCTTTTATTTAATTTAACTTTCTATGAAAATGGCAAATTGATATTTCACCCACTCACCCACTCACTCCCCATTTTCACGCCTCGAAAATAAAATTTTTGTTTATTTTCGAGACCTGAGACCAAACGTGCAATATACGAAAAAAATCCATATATTGCACTTTGTGTCTCATCGACGGGACACTTGCTCCATATCTCGCGTTTGTGATCATTTTTATTTCACTCGGTACGATAATGGTACGATAAAACGAAACCATTCTTTTTATGAATGTAAGTACTATTTTTCTTACCTACGATTGATTGTTTTCGCCACAGATCACTAAATATATTTTATACCGAGACAATTATTTTTTTTTACATCTAACACAAATCGCAAAATTGGTTACCCCGAACACGCTTTATGCCAACACGAACGACGAGCGGGAATCATCGATGACACATGACGTCGGTTGTGTTCTTGTCGCTTAGTTCACTTCGGTGCGGTCATGCACTAGCGACGCACGCCGTGAAAACACTAACTACTAAAATCCACAGTTTCACGGACGCTTTTGGATCGGGCTCACCATAGGCGTTCGTACTCCTTACCTCTAGGCTTCCTGCACTGAGCGCTTCGATTTTTTACTCTGAGAGCCTGTTTTACACGTTGGCACAATATACCACTTAGTCATTTTTCAATATCACCGTTTTTACAAGTTACAAGTAGAGCACGTCGCGTGTGGTCGCGTAAATCAGCGGTTATGTTTGGGTTTTGTTTACTTTTGAAAGCTATTTCCGTCTCTCTCACACAGCCTGCATCACTCTAACGCAGCGATCCTCGTAGTCATGGAGCCTAGATACCAGGAGGTTCAGCGGCAATGCAAAGGCGCTGAAAAAAGCGTCCCCGAAAATGTCCCGAAGTGATGGCGCTGGGGTGCAGCGCGACTGACATATATAGTAATATATTGGTCAACGAGGTGAAAGTGATCGGATGAGTTTCTAACCTCACGACAGACCGATCGTGACATCAAACGTCGAAATATCCGCCGATTCATAATTTCCTCATGACGGTTCGGAAAAAAAACGCAAAAGCAAGAAAAGATCTCAAACTCAAACTCAAAATGGCGGCAATATAGTCCATCTAGAAAAACGTGTTTTTTTTACATATAGCTTCACGGGAGAACGGTTTTATCGTAAAATATAAGACCTGAAACAAAAACCAAAAAAATGATATTATATATTATTAGCTATGAGACTACCTAGAAATTTGCTTTTAATTTTTTTTTAAATAGCGCACTTTGAAGGAAATAAATCAATTTTTTGCCAAAAAAAAACAGTAAATTGTTTATAAAAAGAAGTTTACATTTAATCAAAAAACGGATACGTACTCCCATAAAGAATATAATTGTGAAGCTGCTGTCAAAATTTCAACCTCGAAATCGATGCATGCAAAGGTGGTCGAGTAATCCGTCTTCCGAGATCGAAAAAAGTGGTTTCGAGAAAAACGCGTTTAAAGTTGTACGAGCAACTCAGCGCGCGCTCCAAGGCGCTGCGGCTAAAGCGATAATTGAACCTTTAAATAAAAAAAATTGCTACAGGACCAATTCCGTATTGTTTTTATGACACCAAAGTATTTTTAGGAAAGAAAACGTCTTTCCAAAATCCTAGAGTGGTGTTATCCCTTAACACTAATGAGGGTTAGGTACATCATCTGTGATCTGTCTTAGATCACACCCATGTTTAGCGTATATCTATATACATATAGGTTGCGGAGCACCCCAGCGCCATCATTTCTTGTTCTCGTTTTGGGAACGAGTTGAAAGGCCTCGCTGAACCTCCTGGTATCTAGGCTCCATGCTCGTAGTCACGAGTTGAAACAGTCGGTGCTTCAATAAGAGGCCATCCCCCACCACTGAAATTTTGAGCGAGTTTCAAGACCTGTATGTAAGACCGTGATCTGAGTCACTCCCCACCCTAGGAGTTTCCAGACCTGTATGTAAGATCGTGTCTCCAAGTGATACATAAAAGACCTGATAAATGAGTGCGGGTGCGAGGGAAATAACGCAAACGCCCGCTGACAGCGGAGCAAGAGAGACAGAGCCGCAACACCATGCTATCGTTTCCCGCGCTTCGCACCGTATAATCATCGTCCTACACTAAGGTAGTACGAGCGCGTATTTCATTAGATCGCTGTTCGATCTTTTTCATATATTACAGATAACATCCCAGGTAGCAATTTTCAAAAAGTTGTCCAAAAGTCTGCTAAAAGGGTGCCAAATGTCCGCCCGGAAGTTATCTTAAAATCAACAACCATCCAAAAAGATAACTGTTGCCACATGATAACTTATAGGTAACTTCTAAACGGGCACTTGGTACCCATTTGGACAACTAATAGACAACTATTTTGAAATTGCTACCTGGGATATCCAGGTGGCTGTTTAAAAACCAACGCAAGATTGCCGATTATTTAGCCTGAACAAATGAATCCAAAGTCGGGAGACTGAGCGTCCTTTCTCACGGCAAATGCAAAACAGTGAAATCCGTAAATTTCGTGCGGAAATAAATAATTTGGAAGTTCACAGTCGATCGGGAAATTATGCCAAGAAATTCGCTATGTTCGAATATTTATGATGAAGTTTGCATCGTTGGAATGCAATGAAAGTTCTTTATTGCATTTCAATTTCTTTTTATTACAACGATAAATTCTTTTTCGCATATTTACATCGCAGATCCTCGAATAATTGAGTTTTAAAAGCTCATTTACACAATTTTGTATGCAAATTTGGCCAAAAGCAATAAAAATAAATCAATGAGTATTAATTTTCGTTGCGTTCCAACGATGCAAACTTCAATCTCACGAGTACTCCAAACAGGTTATGTTGACTCGTCGAATGTTTCGCCCAGTGAAAGCGAATCAAAGGCATCTCGCTATTCTACAGATTGCAAAGCATCGAGTGATTCATGAGGGTGTAGAAAATGGAAAAGGCGGCCGAAATTATGGCCGACGAGGATGGTGAACCTTTGCCGTCGAAGCAGGCAAAGGTTGATTCCTTCCAGGGTACGTAGCGTTTCGAGATATCGTACGTATATATCTATATATTCGAGAAACATTCCTGGGTCCTGAATGCCCAATCCTCGCACAGCCGCTTTCGGGGACCTCAAGAACTCGAAGTTCTTCAACGCGGATCCGCCGGAAGTCAACCAAGCTGGACCGTCCAAAAGCAAGAGTACGTTCGCCGGACTGCTGGTCAATCCGAAACAGGTACACCGACGATACGCAGAATCGTAAGCCGCAAGTCGAGCTGCAAAATTCATGTCGAATCGTCCATGTCAGAAAGGCAATCCCCTCCTCAAACACGTGCGGAACGTCATCTGGGAATTCACGGATATAGTGCCGGACTACGTTATGGGCACTAGCGTGTGCGCGCTCTTTCTGTCACTGCGCTACCACCAACTCAACCCCGACTACATTCACGAGCGGCTGAAACTCCTGGGAAACGCCTACAACCTGAGAGTTCTACTCGTTCAGGTAGCGAGCAGACCTTCACATTGTACCGATATTCATTTTTTTGGTAATTGCTGCGGGTAGATTGAAGCTGATCGGACAATTAATGAACTTTGAGAATTTACGAATTCTTTTGCAAATTGGACACAAAAGGAGTAAAAAGAATACAGAGAGATTTTTTAACATTTCTTTTCATTGCGAAGTGACGGTAGAGTCGTGGCCTGTTCGAAAGCGTCTTTTGCTGAAGTCCTCGAGGGCGGAATGTATGCAAATTGTGGAATCGAAGCTGGAGCAAAAAACCAAAGCGTTTTTTAATTTGACTGATACTGCAGGATTGTTGGGTCTGTAGGTTCGTTTTTTTCGGGCTGGAATAAACCTTTGCAGGGGTAGTATACGTTATAAAGGGGATATAAGTTTTGGAAATTAGATTGGAAAGAAATCAAAATCTAAATCCTAAATTTCTAAATATTCTATATTTTAGAGATTTTATAAAATCTCAATCTTGAAATCTAAATTCTAAATCGCTAAAGTGTTCATATTTTAAAGTATCAAATCTCTTTCTTGATGACTATCAAATCTATATCTTAAAGGTTTTATTAAACCTAAGTCCGTGAAGTCTTTATGCTCTAAAGATTTCATAAAATCGTTCTCAACGATTTTATAAAATCTAAATCTAAATCCGAATACCTAAGAAATCCACATCTAAATTCTGAACCCCTAAAGTCTTTTCATTTTTAAGATTAAATAAAATCATTCTAAACGACTGTATAAAATCTCTTAAAAATGCTATTAAATATAAATTCTAAATTGCTCAAGTCTATTTTTTTTAAAGATTTAATAAAATCTTTCTTAACGATTTGTAAAATCTCAGAGGTTTTAATAAGGCGAGAAATCCCTTGGGAGCGTGAAAAATAGGTATTTTTCGGGAATTTTTTTAGAGGGGATAAAATAATCTGATCTTTTTCAAATTTGGATATGAGTTTGTTATAACTGTCAAGATTAAAAAAAAATTTGGAATGACCAAAAAAATTGCGGCGTTATTAAGGGTCTTCGAACGCTTGTTTTCCGCGACATCGAAAAGAGCTGCAGTTGTCACTCTTTTTCTGTTGATCTGAAAAAGATTTAATAAGTGTCATTTGTTTACTGACATATTAAGGCGAATGATATACCTAAAAAATGGTGAAAAAGTGCAAAATTGAAAATTTGGGAGCCTTTTGACTCCAAAGTTCGAATTTTCGACCATTTTTTCGACATATTTGACTCCAAAAAAATTATTTATTTACAAGCTGCCTTTCAAACTTTAGGTATATCCTTCCGATAATATTACTAGGAGTAACCTCCCAAAATTTCATCCAAATCGGCCGATAACTTTTTGAGCTACAACACGAGCAGTTTTTGAAAAAGTAGTTTCGAGATAAACGCGTTTAAAGTTTACTCGCTACCTGACCGCATGCTGTCCCCGCGCTCTAGACTATATGCTATAACTCCGCAAGTATTCAATATTTCGAGTTTTCCTTTGGTCAGTATATTCTTTGGGTATCATATTTTCGAAATATGTAAAAAAATCAATTTTTTTTTAATTCTAAAGGGATTTCTCGCCTTACGTCTAAATCTAAATACCTAAGACATCAAAAACTATAAATTTTAGAGCTTTCATAAACATTTTGTTAAAGATTTTATAACATTTAAATCTGAATCTAAATCCCTAAGAAATGTAAATCTCAATCCTAGATCCTGAAATAAAAATCTTCAATCCCTAAAGTCTTTGAACTTTAAATATTTCATAAAATCTCTTAAATATTTTATAAAACCTAAATCTGAATCTCAATTCCTCAGAAATCTAACCTCTAAATTCTCTAAATCTTCGGTACTTCTCTAGTCTTCGATATCATCACTGCGAATCACTTTGGTATCTTGCTGCAGGCTCAATCTTAAGAATCGCCTCGTTTAACCGTCGAGGACCACAGTGCAAATGTTTATCGAGTCAAATCACTAAAAAAAACTTTTTCCCACTCTTCTTCACGTACTTTTTGAACAACCAATAGTGAACTTTCAATGAAGTTCCCTTATTTTTGCAAAAGCATTTTCAAAGTCCCCGAACCGCATTCAGTGATGTTACCCCTGAATGTTATTTTTGTTGGGATTCTTTCGAATCTTTTCGGCCGCTTGATTCGCGTTCACCACGTAGATAGACACGCCTGAGCCCCATCATTCGTTGAAGCATCTCACCCGAATCTGCATACTCGCCGATTTGACTCTAATGCTCGCCTGGAGTCCGGAGGATTCGGCGCGGATCATCGAGACCTACAAGATTTACGAGAACAAACCTCCGGACATGATAATGGAACGCGCCAACGCGGATCCTCATCAGAAGGTAAGGCCGGCCAATTAATTCGACTGTTATGCCGAGAAAAATAAAACATCGTGTATCTTTCGACGTGTAACTCGGGTGTCCGAATATTTCAGATAATGAGCGCACTTACCACGGTGAGATCAGTGAACAAGACCGACGCGATGACGTTAATGTCGACGTACGGGACGATCGAGGCGTTGTTGAAAGCGACACCCAACGCGCTTTCGCTGTGCCCAGGAGTCGGAATACAAAAGGCCCAGCGACTGCACAAAGCTCTTCACGAGCCTTTTTTACGCGAACCAGCTGTTAGTAGTCCTGGCAAAAAATAGTAAGCAGCACGCAATGATTTGTGAATAAATTTCGTATTTTTCTACAAGTTCCTGAGGTAATTTTTAAGAGGCTATATTTACCTAGAGGTCCGAAATAAATTGCCAAATGCCGATTTTTCTTTTCTAGGCAACGTTTGTTGAAAAAGAAACGCATTTTTTTAACACGAAGGTATTAAGACTTGGAATTAATTCGTAGCATTTTTTTATATTTTAAATGAAAATAAAAAAATGCATAATGAAAGTATTGCTCCTTGCTTTTGACCATCTTTCGGGCAGGGTACGAATACCGTGTCGGAAGAATTCCTCGTCTTCAGATGCAATCCACGAATCGACCCATTTTTGGCAATCTTTGCAAGTGAACTTCTGCTCAGACTATGAGCCATCGAACGGAACAAATGATAATCAGAAGGAGGAATATCTGGAGAATACGGCGGGTGGGGTAGGACTTCCCATTTAAGTGTTTCCAGATATGTTTGTACCAGTTTTGCGACGTGCGGACGAGCATTGTCGTGCAACAAAATGACTTTGTCATGTCTTTCGGAGTATTCCGGCCGTTTTTCTATCAATGCATGGCTCAAGCGCATCAATTGCAGTCGATAGCGATCCCCAGTTATGGTTTCATTCAGTTTCAGCAGTTCATAATAAATCACACCCATCTGATCCCACCAAATACAGAGCAGAAGCTTAGACCCATGGATATTTGGTTTTGCCACTGATGATGGTTGGCCGGACTCAACCCATGACTTTCTGCACTTCGGATTGTCGTAATGGATCCATTTTTCATCACCAGTGACAATTCGATGGAAAGAAGCGGAAAGTAAAACTCCCCGCAAAAACACTATTCGGCACAAATGTTGACATATTCAATAAATTATAAAGTGTTGTTATTTACGATTCGAAAAGAGGTTATGTATAGCAAATGACGTTCAATTATAGCTGCTTCACGATGAATACATTACTGTCGGTAACAACGAAATACTGTAGTACCTACGCCATCTCGTGTAAAACGCTACGAATTAATTCTACATATATTGAGAGCACGGTCTTACATACAGGTCTTGCAACGAAGCTCAATTTTCGTGGTGGGGGTAGGCCAGTCCCCTGACACTGGTAGATAAATGCTGTTCGCAAAATGTCCTAGCCGCACTGTGGCGCTAGTAGTCGTGTGACAGGCATGTATATATATGTATGTTGCGCAGGTGTTTGGAATATCTCACATGAATAAAAATCTATTGATATATTTCTAATGATTTTCCATTTGAACACAATAAATAACGTCGCCATAACGATAACAGGCGAAAGCCACCTAAGTATCGAATCGTTCAGCTGATCGAAGTATTTAGAGCCGAAGGCTGTCACACGACAGCCAACGCTGGGCAGTGGCGATTTCAAGAACTAAAAAGCCGGGACAAAACACGTTTTCGTTTATCGTATAGGAATAGTAGGGCAGTGTCAGGGAGCTGGGGTAGGCGCGCTTATCGGCTTCACTTTTCGATTCACTAGGCGCCGCTACGCGTCGCTACTAGCAAGGGGAAATAGTTTCCCCCTTACCTCTTACCGGCGAATGGGCCCAAGTTGTTTACGAATGTTTTTGTCGCGCGATTGTCGAAATAACCTTTATTTACGATCATATACCAGAAGGTTCTACGCGATTTACCGTGATACATTTTTTATCGTGTTTTTACGCATAAGTGTGAATTTTTTTTGGTAGTGTTTGCGAAATGGCTAAGGGTTGCGTGGTTCGCAATTGTAAAACGGGGTACAAAAATTGTAAGCAGAAATGCTCCGTGTTTCGCGTGCCCAGAAACGTCGAACGATACAAAAAATGGCTCGATGCTATTCCGGGACTGAAAGAGCCTCAGTACGTGTGCGAAAAACATTTCGAGGAACGATATATTGTGAGATGAATTAATGTATTCAAAAAGTTTTCAGTTTTTTTTTTCAGATGAAAGTAGTCATCTTTTTTTTAATCAACACATTATGTAAATTGGTTTCGTATATTATGCAGTTTACACGACAGTACGGTAAATTAAGCTAGGGCAAACGGCGCATGCGTTGCGTTCAGGAGGGAAATGGACAGAAGAGCTATTTCTCTCTTCGTCGCACCACTACTTCCCCTTGCCGTCACGCACCAAGCGGCAGAAATCGGAATAAAAAACAGAACCGCTAATGGTGCCTACCCCCACTACTACCGTTGTCGGACCTGTTTGTAAGACCGTGATTGAGAGTCTGTGAAAAAAATACAGAAAAACATGGCCGCCGGCCGATGTAGAAATCTCTTTCGCGACGTTTGGCGGTGGACACTCCAGCTAAAATGGTCCATCTGAAAGCTAAAATCCAAACGGCTTATTCAAGTTAACAAAATCCATTTTTAGAATAATATTTTCCACAACATGGTGACGCATTGAAATCCGAACCTACAAAATCTATGCAAAAAGTCGTAATTTTTACGTAACTTTTGAAAAATAAAGATCAATGAAAAAAATTTATATCGTCAACGATCTTTAAATCCCATTGTATCTCCGGAAAATTTGGAACTGATCCATCAAGTGGTTCTTGAGATATGTCCGGCGACATTTAAAACAGTGTTTTAAAGAAAGGCGTTTAAAGTTTAAAGTATGGTGCTCGCCCGGCCTACTGTTAGAAGCTTTAGAACTTTTTTACCCATCTAGGGTAGATGTAGCCCGTTAAATTTTTTCATTCTGTCCATCGCGTTTTACCAGGCTTCAAAAAATAGGCATCGAAAGTTGGGACTTTCGCGCAAGAATTTTCGATTATCGTGTCTCGATCGTTGCCTTTGGTTTCGTGTGAGAGAATTCATTTTCAAAAAGGAGGTAACCCATTTTCACGCATTCCAGGGTCTAAGTTATATTTTAAGTTCAATATTCGTCAAATACAGGCAATTCCCACTGCAATTGTTTTATTACTAGAACGTACTCTATCTTCGCGTGGTTAGTTTTTTTTACAATTCTACTTGAAAAATAACACGTATATGATTAGTAACCGAACACGGTGGGAATCGAAGTCGACTGAAGATTAACGTGGGTCTCATGCTACAATAGCGTAGAAAAGTTTTCCTCGTAACAAATGATACATTTTAAGAAATGTCAAGCGTTGAATATTCAGTTGACATGCCGTCGAAGTTTGCATCGTTGAAATGTATCGATTTTTTCCCCCATTTCTCATTTCTTTATTTTAATCATTATTCGATTTTTTGCAAGTTTTTTGCAAATTGCAATCGTAAATCTCTAATAAGAATACGTAAAAACGATTGATTGAGAAGAATTCATTTTCGTTGCCCTCCAACGATACAAACTTCAGAGCCATAAGTTGGATCAAATTTAATTCTTTTCGTGATTAGACTTCGGAAACAATGAGCTCAACAATTTTTTTCCCTCTGGATAATGGACCTAGGTCGTCGGGTGTTTAAAAAAATATATATCTAGACACTCCCCTGGTGCAAACATTTTCCCGAAAAACTCTGATTTTTTCCGGAAAATTTTTCCGAATTTTTCTATGAATTGGAATAAATATGAAAAATTCGGAGTTTTGCGGACAATTATTTTTACGCAAACATCCGAGTTTCTCCGAATTTTTCCGAATATTTCATCATTTTAATTACGATCACGGGAAAATCTCGGAAATTACATGAAATAAAAAATATAGATAAAAAATCAATTCTTACTTTTTGTTTTTTCAAATTATACTTCTTCCGGTTTTCAAGTAACGTAAACTAACAAAATGAAAATGTATGATCATCTCTTCATCAGTTATATTTAATAATAGAAAAAGTACAATATTTTAATTATTAAATAAAATCTTTTGCTATTCTTATTTATTGTTTCTCTCATAAAAAATACTTTGATTCTTTGTTCTTACATAGAAAAAAACTTTGTTTTTATCGAAAATGCGTTTTGTGCTTGTTGATTCTTACTTAAAAAATAAATTATTCTTCCTTCTTGATTTTTGCTTTAAAACAAAATTGGCTCTTTCTTCTTGGTTTCATTATAAAAAAAATTGGTTCTATGGTTGTTTTATAAATTAGCAACTAAAAAAAAATTGCTTTGAACCGAAACGATTTTTTGTAGACGCAACCGACTAGAAACGCAAGTTTTTTTTACAATAATCTCATTTATTTTCATCTTTAACTTTTTTCCGAATATCTCCGCAGCCGTTTACTCAGGTCATAGGAAAAAGAGAAATTTCCAGGAAAAAATGAGAAATCATGAATTTTCAGTTAAAAAAAAGTGTTTTCGGGAAATAGACCAGTACTTGAATCTGTTTTAAATAATTTTTTCTCCGAAAATCTCAAATATGACTAAAATATGAGAAAGTATGAAAAATTTTAAGAAAAATTTGCACTAGGGTCGCTTTCATGAAAAGTTAACGTTTATGTCATATCTCGCGAAGACTAACGTGGACGAGCGAGTGGCCATCAGTCCCTGACCCGATCTCAAAGTCGGCAAGGTACGAACGATAAATTGTCGAACCATGACGGTCAAATTGAAGTTCACAGAGCCCGATTTTTCATAATTTTATATAGACCCACGTTCTCGCACGCTTTTGTATTCAAAACGACGCGCGCCTTCTCGAGAGTCACCTGTCGGGTCGTTCGGAGCATTGCGCGGGTTGCAGACGAGACGAAAAATGATTTGTTCGCTTTGGCCGAAACGAAAATGGCGGACGAGGATGTAAACGGTGATTCCGACGAGGTGCAGCAAGAAAAATCACAGAAAAAAGCGGCAAAATACGATAGCGGTGCAGCGGATTTGGAAAAGGTCACCGACTACGCCGAGGAAAAAGAAATAACGTCTTCCGATGGTTTTTCGAGTGTAAGTGATTTTCCGTTGGCGCACGTGGATTTCTCGGCTCCGGTTGTATTACATTATCCGCGATTATTATAAACAATAAAACCTAAAAAAAGAAACTCTCAATTTGTCGCACGACCTTTCCACCGAAATTCGCAATCGAGCGATGCTTCGATCGTCTGTAAAATCAATTACGCGTTCGGTGTAACATAACCTACAAAGCCTGTCAATTAGCGTATAGTACTCCACTGTTTTATAAATAACATTCAGCTTTCCATTTTCCTAAAATATTTCAACTTTACTGCCGCGTTCACAATCAAAAAGAGATTCCAATTGGGTTGAGAATGTTGAAAAAATGAATTGATTCTTGTTTCCAATCAGCATAACCTCAAATTTGTGCTTATCGAGCTGGAAAGTCGATGGAGATAGAGATACCGCTTAACAAAAGTAGAAAAATGCGATTTTCTAGAATTAAGGGCATGTACAAGGTCAACATAACCTCACAAATTATCGAAACGTGTTTTCTTACAAACGTTCAAGTTTTATTAGGAAAAGGAAAGTATCAGGTTCTGGAGAATTCTTTCGCGCAAAGCTCGACGATTTTCCTTTGCCTTATATAATTAATCTCTGAGAAGTCGCTGTTCGATAATTTTAGGTATCTCTCTCGAACTCATGTCACGCGGTGCATCTACTTTGCATTTATAGTTGTAAGGATGTGTGGAAGTTTTATGTGAAAACTATGGAAGATGGAAATGGAAGACGGGTGTGCGAATCTAGTGATCAATGTGCTCACCGTTAAACCAGAATGTTAAAAGGGCACGATTTCAAGTCACATAAAAGATTCATTTTCACAAGAATAATTCATTTTTCGACCAAATGCGACAAACTACGACGTTGAGGTTTACCCCGTGGAACGCAACGAAAATCATTTTTTTTTTTTCAATTGCATGCATTTTGTTTAGTCAACTTAGGCTGTGAAAATAACTCAAGCGTTTTTAGGTATTCTTGTTGAAGATTTGCAACCACAATTGAAAAGAAAAAGCTTTCGATAATGTAGAAAATAAGGCAATGAAAAACAAAAAAATCTTTGCATTCTAACGATGCAACTTCAATGTCGTCACATACTTCCGAAACTGAGAAGTGAACCTGGGACTGGCTGTATTGGTATAAATTTCCCGCAATTCCCCTATGCCCATTGCAGAAACGCCATGGTGAATGCGATACAGAGTGTCGAGTTGGCTGGGCCTGCAAGATGAGGATAATGTTGGAATAAGGGCTAAAAGAGGAAGATTCCGTACCGATGGGGAAAAATCAGATCCGCTGAATCCACATTTAAAAAAACAATCTTAGAAAAGCTACGATGGCATTAAGAATTGGATGTGGTATTATTTCGTTTGTTCTAAGCCTGTCGGCAAAATTTGGAAATGCTCCACTAGGATGTCGGAGAATTATAACGCTTTTGATTTGCAATAGTTTTGGTCACGTTTTCATAGAACGTTTCACTCGAGATTTTACACTTAGATACAATAAGATAAAGCGCAGTGGAAAAACGATTCATAATGCTTTAGATTTTTCGTGCGGCTAATTAATGTGCGCAAAGAAGTTTTTGGGAAATTTCAGTCTTTCACTATCTAATTGCAACGCAATTAATCACAACGTGCTAAAATAATGATTTTCTCAGCTCATAGTCATACTGTACAGCGAAAATTAAAGTTCAGTCATCCAAAAATTGCGAGAGTCACAGGTCAGCGTATATTCACTCG
Organism: Ophion obscuratus; assembly: GCA_964007375.1. Classification (NCBI taxonomy): domain Eukaryota; kingdom Metazoa; phylum Arthropoda; class Insecta; order Hymenoptera; family Ichneumonidae; genus Ophion; species Ophion obscuratus. The sequence continues at coordinate 51,591,759 of OZ023316.1, read as the reverse complement.
CAAGAGTTTTGCCCCAATCAACTTGAATATTAACAAATAGAGAAGAAACAACCATGACAAAAACGCATTTTAGATTGAACATTTGAGGCACGGCCCACATTTTCCTGGGATCGTCTCCCATCCATCCTTAAGGGGAGGATAGGGGTTTCAGCGTGAAACCCCTATCCTCCGTATAGATGAAAAACACTTTTTTGCGAACTTTTTTCATCTATACGGATAGAGTAAATGTATTGAAACCTTTTGTACATTGTTAAGTGTCATTTCAAGAACATTCCGTTAAATTTGTACGCGAAAATATCCACAAACAAGCCAGTGACAAAGCTTTTCCAAGAACGCCTTTGGAAAAACACGATTTGCGGTGTTCACTGTATCTCAGCTAGAAATTATCTGAAATCAAGTACCATTAAAATTTAGTCAAAGTATCACCAAATCCTCCCCCCAATGGTTTTTGATTTTTTTTTTTCATTACTACATTTTTGGTGGTCAGGTAAAGTGAAAAATGCTATTTTCACGAAAAATTCCGCCATTTTGAGGTGGGAAACCCCCCCAATGTAAAAAAAAATCTTAAACTAACCTTTGGGAGGAGGTATTTCATATGTAGAAAGTGTGTACCAAGTTTGAAATAAATCGGTCATGTAGTTTTCAAGTGGCAGTGAACACGGACATAAGCACTGGTTTGTTTGTGGATATTTTCGCGTACAAATTTCACGGAATGTTCTTGAAATGACACTTAACAACGTACAAAAGGTTTCAATAAATTTACTCTTTCCATATAGATGGAAAAAAAATCGCAAAAAAGTGTTTTTTTTACGCTGATACCCCTACCCTCCCCTTAAGATATTGGCAAATGTCTGCATGACATTGGAGTTTGCATTATTGCAACGTAAAGAAAGTAGAGCATTTTTTAGAACAAATCGCTCACCCGTTTTATAGGATCCTCATGAAAAATCTACAGCCTAAGTTTGCATGATTATTATTCAAATCATGAAAAAAAAAGTATTTTCGTTGCATTCTGACGATGCGGGCCCCAACACCATGTGTCTGCAAAATTCAAATTGCATATGTTGTTGAAGTTTACATCGTCAAAAGGCAACGAAAGTCCTATTTTACATTTCATTTTCCATATTTTATTATTCTGAACATTTTTTATAGATTAGTATCGGAGATCGCTGAATGAATATCTTCAAAAATAGCTGAGTGATTTTTGTCTGCAAAATCTGCCAGAAGAAATTGAAGGAATTCATAAATATTAATTTTCTTCGTATTCCCACTATGCAAAGTGCAGCCTCATAACTACATATCCACTATAAATTGGATACCAAGCCTTGTTTTAAATATACATCGTTCTTAATTTTTTTATTCGCAATCTGCAATCATCTAAATATTTGCAACTGGCCGCTGTCACCTTGTAATGCAATTTAAACCTATTGATTCACTTGCTATTCTAATTCCTCGTCAACTCGAACCAGGCACTGAGTATAATCGGGGACCGTCGCAACAAAGAGGCGGCGGAAAAGAAAGCAAAGGAGAAAGAACTGCTCAAAGTTTCCATAAAAAAAGAAGACGTCGATCTAATCGTAAGACTCTTGCCTCGCATATTTCGCGGCGTCTCGTCTCGTTTCTTTGTCACCTCGTACTCTTTGCTGCAGATGAAGGAGATGGAAATCAATCGAAATCTCGCCGAGAGGACGCTCAGGGAACACAAGGGTGACGTGGTTGAGGCTCTCATTACTCTAACCAATTGACTCGGACTCGTCGGAATGAACGCCGATGTTTAAACACACACCCACGCAACTTCGTGTGATTCAAATCTCATCGTAAATGTTGGATGAGTCTTAGAGACGTAAGATCCAGATGTGCATATTTATTGATAATATATCGCTATTCCTACACGTGTATCGTTGCTCATTTCATCCTGATGATGACCGACGCCGGGATTTCTTCACTTGAAAACACGGCACAGCGGCGAACGATTTTTTTTTCGCCAGTTTAACAATCAGTCGCGAATGTTTCTAATTAATCGCAACGGTACAAGATATTTTCAAGGCTTCTTCGTATGTTCTTTTCTACTTTTACGATCCCATCCTTTGAACTTTCGGCTCACACACGTGTCGCTTCACGAGGGTACAGGGAAACTGTGAAAAACTGCCTTCCGTCAGTCGGTGCGGGAGCCAGGGCGTGGCGAAGCGGTCACCCATCCAAGTGTTGACCAGGCCAGCGCTGCGAGGCGCGGGAGAGCGGGGAGCATTTTCATTTCGTTATGTTACAGTCAGCCCCCTGTCACCATCAGTCCACGGTCTTATAAAAAGGTCTGGGCACAGAGGCACTTGTGACACTAAGTGAGGCCAATTGAGTTCCAAATTCCGCCACGTTGCTAGCGTCGGAGCGGCCGATTTGCTTATATATACTAGTGTTGTTGTGTTTGCTAGTATATTGTGTATAACCTCGTCGGAACCTTACCACACCGTAAAACGACGGCCAATCAAACAACAACCAAAAAACAAGTGAATTGATAATTGAAGTCAACATTTTGCAATGCCTGAAAGATCCTATATTGCGTGAAAAATGGGTGAAGGCAGTATCGCCACTCATAAATGAATTAAAAACAACGCACAAAATATGCGAGAAGCATTTTAATCAATCCGACATTGTGCGCCACTTCATCCATAAAGACGAAATGGACAAATTATCGCACAAGTTTCTATGATAAATGCTATATGTAATTATGTAAAGGATGTATTCTTATTACAACCATGACGACGACAGTACGCATGCGCTAGTATATCGCTCTCTGGCCCACAATCGGCCGCTCCGATACTAGCGTTCCAAGTAGTGTGGCCCGTTTGGGAACTTGAATGGCCTCACTTTTTGTCACACGACGGCCCAGGGAGACTAGACTAAAGGAGTGGACACTGTGTGCTAGCGATGTGGCTCCAAAATCAAAGAAAGTAAGAGTTGTAGGTGGCGTTGCAATCGGCTTTCCCTTATATATAGATATACTCTCTTGCTTAGCTTTCCGTCGGCAACTTATACATGATTATCTGTGGATTGAATCCATGCTCGAAAATAAAGTATTATGTGATGTGTAAAAAAATTATAAATAAAAACTCACATTCTAAATAAGTTTTGTGTATAGTTATGAATGTTTTATAAGAGGCAATGTTAAATGTGTATAATTTTAGAACGAAATATTGATTGAACCGTTCGGTGAATCGGTTTCAAATTTGATAGAAGATTATTACATAAACAAAGTAACAATGGGTGTATTTGTGATAACTTATTATTTAAAAAATTACGCTCGTACAATAGAATATTTGTGATTATTATTATTACTTATTGTGAGAGTTATTTATTATTACACAGACAATGTACAGCAAAATGCGCCTTGTTAACAGTACAGATTGTTTATTTAATTCATTCGCAGTGAACCGTATTTCAATTTATTATTCAAAATTATATTGATTACTTTTCATTGTAACCCTTCTGTCTGCTGTTGTTAATCGCACGCGTGAACGCTTCCAGCATCGCTCTTAAGATTATTGGAACAATAAAAATGGAAAACATTGCAAATCCTCCAGTACGTCATGCATTGAAGCTCAATCTGACTGTGTGCATTTTTTTAGCGAGGCAACAATCTTACATTTTTCATTCTCATTATCTCACTTTCTATAACCAGAGTTCCGCACATTAGCTCCGTCAACTACGGAACACGTATCGTTTTTGTGTTTTATAATAAACGATAAATATAACTGAACGCTCGCGAAAAGAAAAAAAAACAATGTTAGTATAGTACAAGTTTGCAAATATCATGCAATACCAACAAAAAAAACGATGATGACAAAATTAGGAGGACATCATGGAAGCGTTGCTGTATCCGTAGAAGGCCCAGTTTCCAAACGAGTTGAGTTTCACAAAGTGCGAAGTCATCCGCATCATCAAGCGTCGTCCAAGAGCATCCAGTGATCTTGTGGTATCGATTGCTTTGTTCCATTGATTATGAAATCATCACTCTTTTTAATATATTTGTCTGCGAAGTGAAGCTCACAAATAAAGTGGGTTTTTCCATTGCGAAACAAAGAGCCTTGCTCCATTCATGGAGTCGCGTGTTGCACTGATTCAAAAAATTGTTTTGAAGCTATAAATGTAACTGGTAAAAATTTATGAACCTACTACCCTAGTTGAGTTTCAACATATCTTGCCTTAGGCACTGCAAAAATGGATGTTGTTCGCATTCCCATCCTTCTTTTTGTGATTGAAATGAAACAAATTTTTCGAAAATTCTTTTCAATATTTGAAAAATCACCGAAAAAACTTCGATCTCACAAGAACGTTCTCTTTCAAACTTGTCACTGCAAAAGTATTCAACAAGCATTGACACAAATTGGTCCTACTTGCTCTTGTGGGCTTAGAATTTCGTCGGTGATGTTTTATGTTCTTTAATAGTTAAATTAATAAATAATAAATACATACCTTCTTCAACCGCCTATCTCCTTTCGTAAAATGAGAACTTTTTACGAGACACACACTTTTTCAAAACTTTTCACTCTCACGAAACCCGGGATCATTCAAGTAACGCCAAGGTAAAAGGAAAATGACCGAAAAGACGAAAAACTTGATTTTGACAACTTTCCTCTAATGCGCATGCCTAGAACCTTTAGCTACAAGTATTATTATACATCAGGGAATTGCGATCGCAGCGCCCCTTGCGGTCACTTGAAAGTCGGGATTTTGGGGCCGTCTTTCGCTGCTCATCTCCTATGGAATGTCCACTCTTTTACTCTAGTCTCCCTGCGACAGCCTATGCAAAGTACATGGAGCCTAGATACCAGGAGGTTCAGCGAGGCCTTTCAACTCGTCCCCAAAACGAGAACGAGAAAGGATGGCGCTGGGGTGCTCCGCAACCTATATGTATATAGATATACGCTAAACATAGGTGTGATCTAAGACAGATCACAGATGATGTACCTAACCCTCATTAGTGTTAAGGGATTACACCACTCTAGGACTTTGGAAAGACGTTTTCTTTCCTAAAAATACTTTGGCGTCATAAAAACAATATGCAATTGGTCCTGTAGCAAATTTTTTTATTTAAAGGTTCAATTATCGATTTAGCCGCAGCGCCTTGGACCGCGCGCTGAGTTGCTCGTACAACTTTAAACGCGTTTTTCTCGAAACCACTTTTTTCGATCTCGGAAGACGGATCACTCGACCACCTTTGCATGCATCGATTTTGATAGCACTTTTTTCGATCTCGGAAGACGGATTACTCGACCACCTTTGCATGCATCGATTTCGAGGTTGAAATTTTGATGGCAGCTTCACAATTATATTCTTTATGGGAGTACGTACCCGTTTTTTTAAATTAAATGTAAACTTCTTTTTATAAACAATTTACTGCTTTTTTGGCAAAAAATCGATTTATTTCCTTCAAAATGCGCTGTTTTTGCAAATCTGAAAGCAAATTTCTAGGTAGTCTCATAGCTAGAAATATATAAATTATCATTTTTGTTGGTTTTTATTTCAGGTCTTATATTTTACGAGAAAACCGTTCTCCCGTGAAGCTATATGTAAAAAAACACGTTTTTCTAGATGGGCTGTATCGCCGCCATTTTGAGTTTGAGATCGTTTCTCGCTTTTGCGTTTTTTTTTCCGAACCGTCATGAGGAAATTATGAATCGGCGGATATTTCGACGTTTGATGTCACGATCGATCTGTCGTGAGGTTAGAAACTCATCCGATCACTTTCACCTCGTTGACCAATATATTACTATATATGTCGGTCGCGCTGCACCCCAGCGCCATCACTTCGGGACATTTTCGGGGACGCTTTTTTCAGCGCCTTTGCATTGCCGCTGAACCTCCTGGTATCTAGGCTCCATGGCAAAGTATATGGGAGTGCCCAGACCTGTTAATAAGACCGTGCATCAGCCATACATGGCTCGCGTAATGTCCGTCATTTTTATTTTCAATCGCTGCCACGTGTGGCGCTAGTAGTCACCTGTTCGATAACTATATATATGCCCTATAACCTGTGAAGCAACCGAACCCACCAAACAATCGAGCAAATGTTTATTATAATCATTACTATAATATGATTATTTTAATCGTTTAAAATGATGTAACTAGAGATGTATTTGTTTTTTGGCAGTTACAGACCGGGAAGTAAGGATATGCGTGGGTGTCCGTTTCTTAACAAGCATGAAAATTTAAAGAAATAAATCGATACATATAAATATGAGGAAAAATATATTTATTTCCCTTGAACAATTTTTAAATTATCTATTGCTGTTCAGCATCGTTTGATAATTATAACCTACACACAATACAAAAGGTATGTCATGGCAAACAAAAATACACTACACCGATCGCGGATTGACTTTTTAACATTTAAAATGTTCTGAAAAATTTATTTTATTCACAAGCCATAAGCACGGTCTTACATACAGGTCTGGAAACTCCGGCGTTTTTGCATGGTGGAAAGTGTCATTGTTAGTGAGGCAAAAACGTAGTTCCTCATTTATCCACTGGAAGCGCTGTCAAGTAGAAGTAGTCTTATAGATATAGATATACAGCAATGGAAACATAACCTGACAGCCTATACACGTGTTGATAACGTTTATAGAAATCTAAACTACCTGAAACGCTCCGGTAGAACCGCATAGTGTGGACCCGGCCTTATCCTTCGCTATATTTTATTATATTCGATTGAGGGTGCACCAGTTCGCCTATCAACAAAACCAAAAATGGCAAAAACAATTTTTTGTAAACAACAAACTCGCCAAACTGACAAATCAATAATAACGGTGCCTTTTAAACATACACAATGCGTTCATTTCTTTTTTCTATTCCTCTTCCGTTATATTTATTTTCAGGTTCTCATTAACATTGTTAAAAAAGCAAAAGCACAAATAAAAGTTGTAGAAACAAACAAGCAATACAATATACTAAGAATAACTATTAATTATAAGCAACAAAAATGTAAACCGCACAAATTTGTTCACACCCCATCTACTTAAATGGCAAAAGACCAAATAAAAATATTACAGAAGTTCGAACAAACGAGGAATACAGTCTACTGAAATAATAATTCTCATTCTGCCCGGGGGTTCAGGAGTGAAAAAATACTCAATCGTTTTCCATTTATATCGCTCTTACAAATATTCGGTCTGTTCGTTTTGGCTACACTTTTTTACACTTCTTACGACTTCTGATGACTTTCTATTACTGTGTCTATTGACATTGTAGAAAGTGTAGCTAAACCGAACAGACCCTATGTTTATTTCGAAAAATCTGCGCCTTTGCACAGCTGTTCGGACCTGCGATTGATTGGCTAACTTCTACCTAGCAGCGCTTCGGATGGCAGAAGCGAGAACTGCCCATTTGCCTCATTATCGGAGTCACTCCCCACCTAGGAGTTTCCAGACCTGTATGTAAGACCGTGGCCACAAGTCACAACACAACCGTAAAAATCCAAATACTTTGAAAATGTTATTATTATATCAAGCATGGAACGCGCATACGTAAAAGAAACCGAGCAGATGACTACTAGCGCCACGAAGTGGACTGTAGCGCAATCAAACATCCCGGACAACACGCGAATAATTTATTGCCATAGGAATAGTACCCAGTGTCAGGGGGCTGGTTACAACAGGGCACCCCTCCCCACACCCTTTTATTCTCACAACTATTGAGTTTGGAATAATTCATAAAAATAACAATTGGTGAGCTTAATTATTGTAGTTTTTGCTTTTGATTTCTAATTTGACGAGGTTGTGCCTGCCATATTTTCGACGCTGTTCGAAAATATTGACAATTTGTCGTTATTTCTCGGGAAAATCGAGCCTGAATTTTTTAAATGCGAATTTGATATTGTGCTCGTTGCTCAGAGAATTATAAACCAATGTACCACCAAGGCACTGGTGAGGAAAATTCGTCATCAACAAGAGATCAATTATTATTTTTGTTGTAGTTATTTCGCTCCGACTTATTTCATCTCGAAAGTGGATAAACTACACAGCTCAACAGCTAATTGGTGCCACAAAACTGCTCATTTTTTCACAATCAAATATTCTATATTCTATTTTAAGAGGTATGCATAACCTTGAAATTTCAAAAAATCGACTTTTGGTTTATTTTATTCTCTTATTGGCTAGAGTCTTAACTTTGATTTGGTTCGAAGATTTTGTAAAAAACTCCAAAAATTGACCGAGTTATGACGATTTTGGTGGAGCAGGTCAGAGCGTCCTGTTGCATTACGGCTCTACCGTCATTGATATGACCTTGTCCAACTAGGCTGGTTGATTGTTTCACGGTGCAGGAATCGCAGATTGAAGGTACGAAAAAGAATTGTGATTTTATCTCAATCAAGTAGTCCATACACCTCGGCACTTTCTTACAATTACATTTTTCAAATAACAATTGGGACGAAAGAGTGCACTCGTAGAAAGAAATTTAAAATAAAAGATGTTTAATTTTTGTACCAGCTCCATTAGTAATGAAGATATGAGCGACGAAAATTAATCGCATCACCTCCCACTCATCGTTTCGTCCCTTTCACCCATCGTTCCGTCTGTCCCATAAAAATGTTCCTTGTTCATATCTCCATTACTAATGGAGCTAACAAAAAAATGAGAGGAATTTTTTTATTGTCAATTCAATAAGAAACATTTTTTATTTCAAACTTTTTTCTACAATATGCACTTTCTCGTCACAATCGTCATTATAACAATTAAATTATTTATAACGAAAAAAAAACGTTTCTAGAACAAAATGAATGTCCTGTTCGTATTGTATGTACCCGAAACCATAAAGAACCACCGAAGATATTGAGCAGACCTAAACATTTATATGAAAATTATACGGGAAAATTGGATTTAATACATTTTCTTCTCTTGCGATTGTCTCGAAAGTATACTTTGCAATTTGGCGTACATCATATCGCAATATCTAATCGTCCGATTTACTTCAAATTTGGACTGAACATATTTCATAACATATTCACTCGACAGACCGGAGGTTTTTTCATATGCTTCTCCGTTTGTTAATAACAAATGTTCAAAGTCGTTCTTTTTTGTCGACAATCGAGATTTTTTTTTCAAAACAGTGCAATTTGCGCAAAATTGAAAATTTCGAAAAAGTATCCGGTGGGTTTGTAGCTTCACCATTGTACTAAAAGTATATTTTTTTACTTTAGATTAATCTAGTTACCGGAATCATGTACGCGACCGAGCCGTGCGGAGGCTACAGTCCTGAGATCAAATGACAATGATTACGTTGTTTATATATATTTTGCAATAAAAAAAACGGTGACACGTCAAGACTATGTACTATCTGTTTGCGACAGATCGACCTTATCATCCCAATACATGGGACGAAAAATATCGAAAATCGATCTGTTTTTTTATTTATTTAGGGTTATGCATACCCCTCAACACTCGATATTGATATTCTACGTAAGAATACGAAAATATACAATTTTATGCAAAAAATTCAATTTTATTAAAAACTTTTAGTTCCATTAAATATTTTTACATTCAATAAGCTTCTTTTTCGTGATTTTTTTTGAGCGAGACTTGTCGAGGCAGTCACGCATCAAATTCCGAACGTAATCCAGCCATCATGTGTGTGTCCTGTCTTCCCTTATACCTATTTTTGCTGATTTTAATTTCTAGGAAGCGTTCTCCTTGCTCTCGACTTAAGAAGCTAAGACTTTCTGCGCATCTATCTTGGTCTTTTATTTCTATGCCGAAATGAGAAAAAAGCACTTTTCACGAAATCTGTAATCGTCATGAGCAAAATGTACAGGGTGCGCCAGAGAAACTTACTTATTTGAAAGGTCAATAAAAACAAAAGTACTTCAATTATTGTTTTAAATTTTTTTTTATTTGAGAATACAATATCCCAATTTTTTTTTCATGCAGTCTTGAAAATGACATCGGATAAATGGCGACCCCCATTGCGCATACACTGATGAAGTCGATTTTTGAAATTCGTATCCACTCTTTGCAGCATATCAATCGGTATGTTGGCAATGGCGTCGCGAATGTTGTTCTTGAGGTGTGCTATGGTCCGTGGTCGATCGACATAAACCAGAGATTTCAAATAACCCCATAAAAAGAAATCGCATGGAGTCAAATCTGGAGAGCGTGCCGGCCATTGGAGATCGCCTCTGAGAGAGATGAGGCGGTCGGGGAAATGTTGTCGCAACAAATTCATTGAGTCTCGTGCTGTGTGTGCTGTGGCTCCATCTTGCTGAAACCACACATTCCTAACGTTCATTTCTTCGAGTCTTGGAAGAAAAAATTCCTCGATCATGTTCCTGTAACGAGCTCCATTCACGGTAACTGCGCGTTCGTTTTCTTCAAAAAAATAAGGACCAATTATTCCCATTACCGACATCGCACGCCAGACAGTAACTCGCTCACAATTAAGTGGCTTCTGGTGAAGCTGACGTGGATTTACACCACACCAATAACGCATGTTTTGCTTGTTGACGCAGCCGGAAATGTGGAAGTGAGCCTCGTCACTGAAAAAAACGACCGCGTCTTCAGGCAGGTTGTCAACCAGCATTTCACATGCATTTTGACGGGCAACAAAATCGCGTTCAGTTAATTCTTGCACAACAGCCAATTTATAGGGATGAAATTGAAGGTCTTCATGGAGAATTCGTCGAACAGTGGTGTCAGAAATTCCCATAGCAGCTGCGTGTTTGCGAGCCGAACGCCGGGGAGAACGCACAACTAACTGCCGCACTCTTTCGACATTTTCCGGAGTTCTGATGGTCCGTTGAAGTCCATTTCTGGGTTTAGCGACACTTCCACACTCCCGAAATGAGTTAACCCACGACAGAATCGAATTACGGCCAGGAACGAGTCTGTGAGGAGGAATTTCAAAGCGAGCGCGGAAGGCACGTTGCGTAGCAACAAGTGAGCGACCGTTAGAAAAGAAGCTCTCGACTGCGAAGGCCCGCTGCTCTCTAGACCAGAGCATGATGGCAACTGACTGGAGGGAGAAACAAACTTGGGAACTTCCCCCTCCAGATGCGCCCCCTCTCGCCCCTCTACCCGCCCAACTCACCGCGCGGGAATTTTTTCAAATAAGTAAGTTTCTCTGGCGCACCCTGTATAAGGGTAGTTCGAACAAGCCCTTTTTCGTTTCGCTGGAGCTAGTATAGCACTGAATTAATTTATAACCGCAAATAATTTAAAAGAAAAGAAAACGTTTCTTAAGGCAGGATATACATTTACAACGATCAAAAAATTTATTTCTTTTTTTTTTCTTCTTTAAACGATGGAATTATATATGTAGAATATTTTCCTAAAGTTTCAAAGCGAAATTCGAAAAACTTCAAACGTTACAGCCCGTCAACGCTGTGCCTCACCGCTCGGATTCGGAGCGGGCGTGAACTTCAAACGCGTCTTTCTCAAAACTGCATTATCGAAATTGGCGTGCAGGATTACTCAAAAACTATTAAGCCGATTGAGTTGAAAATTTGTAGAAATATTGATAATATTGGTACCTTCTACTTGACGAGAATTGTTTTTGAAAAATTGAAAAAAACGACATTTTTCATCCACATTTTACAGAAATGTTGCGTGAAATGTTGATATTTTTGGGTAAATTGCCATTTTCTTAAATTTGCATTTTCTTCAATTTAATTACCGTCACATAGAAACTATACATGTTCTAACTGAAAAAATGTTCGAACTTTTTTGCAAATCGAAGTCTACAGGAAGCTAGACTGCACGCCGATTCACAACTCCCGCGGCGACCTTGCTGTAACACTCTGCCACAGCTGCGTCATTTTGATGATGAATTAATTTTAAAAAATTGCTTTGTTTACTTAAATATACTATTAAAGTATACCCAAAGTTTGATAATTGTAGAATAATTATTTCTTAGTTTAAAAAATCTCTCAATATTGCTTATTTTTTTCTTGTCTAAATGGATATTCCGCCTTTAGGCGTTATACGCAGTTGCAAGGCCAAAAAAAATCGTTTTTTCACAACGTTTTTCTGGGAAAGGATTTCATTTGGGCAAAACGAAAAGTATTAGGCCGTGTAGTGGCATCTTTTAGCTTTAGATCGGCATTTTTTATTTTCAAAAGTATTCATTAACATTCCTCCTGTAGGAAGTCTCCTGGAGGTCTCCGAAAAAAAAAGTGTCCGGCGGTGAGCAAAGTATCTCCGGTTTGGATTATCTAAAATGAAAAAACCAAAAAGATTCTTTTAGGGGATAGATGAATCCAGGTATTGATCAAAGGAATAGTCGAAATTTTAATTTTTGACAAAATGGTGGCTCCGGAATGAAACAATTTCGATTTTCGACCGAATTTTTTTCGTTAAATCGTTGAAAAAAGGTAGAAATAATTATCGGAAATCTTATTCCTTCGATCAATACCTAAAGAATATATCTGGTTTTGAGAAAACCGCGTTTGAAGTTTCTCGGACGCTCGGAGACGCGCTCCGGACGTCCTTACAAGTATGTGTGTATTTCCGAGAATATTCGCTGGATCGATTTGAAATTTTCGGGGAATATACTCGCATATTTGTACATTCCGAAAATGCAATAAAAAAATCGATTTTTTGAAATCTTTAACTGCGTATAACCCGTTAAGTGAACTGCTAATGACACTCGCTGTGAAATTAAAATTCATTTAAAAACCCTCTGTAGTAACTTCAAATTTAGGTTGAGTTACGTTTCACCAGTAGATACTTGACAAAAAATCATACGAATTGAGCCGGCAATATTTTTTTTTAATTTGTGTTATTATCGACTTACCTCGTCGGCTTCGATCGCTAATCGCGTAAATTTCTATGGTATTGAAGTTTGCATAGTTTCTTTGGAAGATCATAGTTCATAGTTTGCAACGTCAGTTCTTTTCTACGTTTGTTCTCCATATTTTAATCATTAACCTTCGCATGCCCCATTACGGTCTGAGAAACTCGAACAAAAAACGTAAAATAAAATTTGTTTCGCCCATCTTGAGAGAAAATATTTTTCAAACGAGTATATTTCAGAAGTTTTTAACTTTGACGATTCGGTCTCGGAGTTATGATTGAAAATCTGGATGGGATTCCACCAACTCGAGTATGGCAAGTATGTCCCGAAAAAAATAAGTGTGGCATGCTAGGGTTACAGATCTTTCTTTACAGATCCATGCTGTAGAGCGCTGAATAAAAATCTTCAAAATGCTTGAAGGATTTTGCCTGAAGGCTGAAGAAATGCTTGAAGGCAAAATCTGCCAAAAAAATTAAAGGAATTCAGACATATTAACTTTCATTGCATCCCACCGATGCGAATTTCAATCTCATAAAATTCGACCAAATTTGCATTAGACAAAAAATTCACCCTGAAACTGCGACGTAAGAGCAATTTAAGGGGTTAGGCTACTGTGAAAGTGACTAACACTCGTCCATCGCTTGAGGCAGCTCAAATTGAAGAGGAAGCCATCCAACATATGGTGCAGGAATGGCAGATTAAAGGTAAATTTATGATCACAATTAAAAACTATGTTTTTTAAAACGGTGCACACGATTTCTCGACATCTAATGAACGGGTGACTCGAAATTTGGAACACTTGTTCAGTGTAATAGTAGTTTAGTCTTGAACCACGTTTTTCTTAACATTTTTTTCATTAGTTATTAACGATAATAATGTCATTGTTCCTCGAAAAAACGAAAGAAAAATTCATAAATATTTTTTTGACGTTTGACACACGATAACAAAAGAAGATCCGCCAAGTCTCAGCCAATAGTGACTTTGTGAAGAAAAAAAACTTTTGTTTCACATCCACCGGATGGCCAAAATCAAGTACAAAGCACACGTTCAAATGCCTTTCACGAGATTGTTTATAACTTCGTGGCTGTTACGCATTCGGAAAACAGGGAAAGGACAGGGAATTTTGGAAATTCCCGGGATTTTTTCCAGAATTTACTTTTTGCAAGAATTACGAAAAATGAAACCGACTCGAATAAAAAAATTAAAAAGTATAAAATTAAATATTTTTGTATATTTTTAATATTTATATTATTCGTCATTATATACAGAAAAAAGTTATTACAGTGCCGAGCAATGAAAATTTTAAAAACTTAATACTAATTTACTCTGAAGCTCTATACATTTACATTCGATTTGTCGATACACGACCACACAATTATTATTGTCGATAAGTGTTTATATTTATTTTTCGTTCATTGGCACCGACATAAAAATGTCTGTTTATAATAAAGGACAAGTTCTATATTTGTTTTAATACATTTTTTTTACTTTACGGTGTTCAAATAATTTTTCGAAATCAGTTTTTCTTCTAAATTTTATTCCAGTATTACCATTTTCATAAATTTGATCTTAAAAAAATGATTTTCTCCATTCTACCCCAATCTTTCTGGATAATTTGCAAAATATGAAAAAGTTGCGAACAATTTCTGAGTCGATAATACGTAAGCACGAAGTTTTTAAATTATTATTAATGAAATTTGGTACGCAACTTTGTCAATGTACATACAAACAAAAGTTCAAACGATTCAAATAATCTTCCTTATCTCTTGGAAACAAATTTGTTCAAATAGCCCTGATTTTCGGATCGTCCCAGTAGCCTAAATCCTCAACGTACCAAGCGCGACTCGATTCCGACACCCCAAAGACTGCGTGGAAATGTATAAATATCACGCGCGCAATTGTTTCTCACTGACGGGCGGTGGACGAAAAACGAAACGTATCAAAATCCACGTGCGATGGCAAGGAACATTTTCGCACGGAGTACTGTAGGGTCAGAGTAAGATCAGTGGCTCATTTTTTTCAGATGTCTATAGCTGCCTAACCGTTCACACAATCTCAATGAACCCTTGAATAAACATGAGATGTGTTCAGTGGCTTCATTTTGTTAAGGGGCTATACCAGTGTGACACTTTAAAAGAATCCATTTTTCTTTGCCTTTTTCGACAGTTTATACTTTCAAGAATATCATTATCATTTATATCAATATCATTTTATCTTGCAAAAATCGATAGTTAAATCTTTAAACGCGTTTTTTCTCGAAATTAGATTTTTCAAATTTGCTGACATTGTAACTCAAAGAGCAATTATCCGATTGACTTGAAATTTGAACTGAGTACTCTTGAATATATTTACTTCACAATGACGTAGGATATTCTTGATCGGCTGAAAATTAACGATTTGGCATTGAAAAAAAACGACCATTTTATAGGCAAGAAGAACAGACTTTTTTCATAACTACGCCATTTCGTTATATTTTGATATTTTTCGAAAATCCTACGTCATTGTGCAGCAAATACCTTCCAGTTTAACGGCATTTTTTCCTTTTTCGGTTTCAGCTCATCAATCGGCCGGATCATGTCAGCAGTGGAGGAACTTTTTTTGCGCCTGCGAAGGCAGCGCATAAGTCGCTTGGATATCAATATTTTTCTATGAAAAAATTATGTAATCTAGGTCAAATATAGCCAAATATATTCTTAATTTTCCGAAACATTTAATTGAGTACTTTTCTTCCAAAAAATTCCCGAAAAATCACCAAAATTTTCAGCGTTCACACTGGTATAGCCCCTTAAGACATTGAGCGGCCTAATCCAATAGATATTGAGATAATAACCATTTTTTAATAAATGGGATTTGTTCCACTGTGTACTTGGGGGCGTACATAGTGAAACACGTACTGCGTCGCATCTGACCCGACGACAAAATATCCGAGGACAAAATATTCTCATGACAAAACATCCGCGCGACAAAATCCTAAATCTCGTCCACCGCATCAACCGGGTCGCGCGCAAAACACCTTTGTGGGGTGTGTGAGATAGTGGGGTGGGGGCATAATACGAATTTCTTCATTGCACCCAACAAACAAACTCAAACATGTCCGTCACACATTAATAATTTTCCTCCTTTTTGTGATGGAATAAATTTCACCGGCATGACTGTATACTTTAAACTGTATATAATATCGGCAGATATTTTGTCACGAGGATAAAACACCTTTGTGAGGTGTGTAAGATAGTGGGGTGGGGGCATAATACGAATTTCTTCATTAAACCCAAACAAACAAACAAACCCAAACATATCCGTCACATATTAATAATTTTGCTCCTTTTTATGACGGATAAATTTTAACGGCATGACTGTACACTTGACATGGAATAAATTTCAACTGCATGACTGTACGCTTTAAACCGTATATAATATCGGCAGATATTTTGTCATGAGAATATTTTGTCGCGGATATTTTTTCGAGGATATTTTGTCGTCGAGTCAAAACGCGTGTTACCGAAACATGCCTAATTTCACAAACAATATTTCAAAATCAAACAAAATTTGAAAAAAATGACCCTGATCAACTGTACACTTGTAGGTACTAGAGTGCTTTTCTGTATACAATGGGGAGATTGTATAGAGAAAAGTAAACTCCTGAAAAATTAGTACTAGTATAGTAAATAATAGTATAGTAAATTTCAATAGTACAGTAAACTATTGAAAATTTATTTTAAAAAAACAGCATATTACGAGACCAATCACAATCATTTATTGAATATCAATCAACAATGAGTACTTACCTAATAAGGCAGTATCAGTACCTACCTAAATCACAACGCGAAAATATTTATATTACGACTTACCTCTCTGTAGCTCGAAAAATTCAGCCACTGTGTACCGACCCTCTCTTTTTTTCTCCAAAGCGGGGTACCGACAAGTTACCATTTTTGTTCGGTTAACAAACACAATGCTCGGATAACGCCAATATAGCTGTATATTGCGGGAGAACAATGACTTCGAACATAACTGCGATAGGCAAAGAAGCAAAAAACATACAAACTCGGTTTTTCAAAAATAATATAAAATCACCGCTCACAACCGAATTGCGCGGCAACGATTCACAGCAGAGGTTCACACCTATTGGCATCCAAGGGCGGTTCTAATGTGAAAAAAAACGCACATATATACATGGTTCCACGTCACCTGATCACACGACAAAACAAACCCAACCAAACCCCACTATCACGTGGGAAGAATAATCGGATTGTGATAATTTATGGTCGTGATATTTTGTCGTGTGATATTATGACATGCTACCGTGTAAATGTCCACTTCTGAGAAACAGAAAAGTTTCAGTATACCCACTGTCGGCCACCGTTCCCACTTTGCCACCCTACTTCAGCCATACGCGAAGTAAACAACAGTTCGACATGTTCGAACGATCAGCAAGGACCACTCGATGCACAGGGATACGCAGTGTGAAAATCATTCGGCATTTCATCTCTCGATTTCGAGATTATGTAATGAAAATGTAATTTTATTTGATGTGGTGCAATGACTTAAAGTAAATGGAAAAAAAAAAAAAAAATGAACGTTTGTATTGATGAGAGCTGGGATCGACGAGGCAGCAGCGCGCTGCGCACCAGCAACTACCACTACCTGGCGCGCTTTTCGTTACGCCAACAAAAAAAAAAACAAAAAAAAAGAAACAAAAAAACCAAAGAACATTTTTCTTCTCTCGCTTCTCCTTAAATGCAACATACAATTGGAAGTGTACCGGTCCGCGCGATGCAGTGGTAGCCCTTGACACAAACGTTACTGATTTCTTCTTTTGTATTTTTTTCGTTTTTTTTCCCCCCCCTTTTTTTCTCCTTTTATGATGAGGTAACACTTGTCTTAATTGTACTTATTTTATCAAATTATCCAGTCATGCGCGTTCACACATATTCTTGCTGCAGTTATTTCGAACCGTTGGTTTTCTTACTCGTATTTTTTGTTTCGCCCCTTCGCCGTCTCCCTCAGCCCCGCACGCGGATCGACGCAAAACTCGCCGTTTTTAGTTTCATATCAGCGCCCTCGGGCGAAAAACAAAAATAAAACAAATTCATACAAATTCGATTGCCGCTCAATTTGGCCGTCGGTCCCAAAGTTCGTCGCATTCGCGCTTTTCGCGTGACAAATAAATTCGTGGTGTGAAACGAGCAAATTTCGAGGCCAGAGAACGCGATCGCCACGAGTCACCACGGGTGCGCTTCCTGATATTTTCGTTTTGTCCTTTTATTGATTTTTCTTTTTTTTTTTCTTCTTTAATCTATATCAAGCTCTATATATGGCCCGGAAGGAGGTCGTGTACAAAAAGGTGGAAAAAGTTTCTATCTACAAGCGACGTTTTTTTGATCCCGGAATTAACGACCGATCCATCGGAACTTTCCTCGGTGTGCTATAATGTAACGAGATGACGATACACGTTGGGGGGGGGGGATTCACCTAGGCGGTATTCATTTCTATTATCACACATCAGTGCTGTAATCGAAGCGAGCGCGAAATCTGGCGACGAGTTCGTATTGCTTTATTTTTTTCTTCACTTTCGCTCGCCCTCTTGCCGCTCGTTGCTTCGCGTGGGCGAGACAAAAAAGTAATCGACAACGCGAAGAAAAAAAAACGAAAAATAACGGTCGACCGAATGTCGCCGATCGGTTGGTCAGTTTTCTCCCCCCCCCCCCCCCCCACGTGTACTTACAAAATAGAAGATATGTACAGAGCGAAAAAAGTTTCGCGACAGAGCTCAGATCTGGCTTTGGGACCGGTCGGTCAACAATGAGTTTCCCCATTCTTTCGTTTGCCATCCTCTTAATGTATAACTTCACTGGCTACGGGATCGTTAGAAGGTGGATTGGTTCGTTTTTTTTTCCTTTTCGTTTTCCTGTTTCTTTCTTCTTTTTTCTTTTTTTTTCGTTTCTCGACGACAATCGATGGGAATCAGAGATACAGTTGCAGTAATTACATTTGACTTATCACAGAACATGTATGGCATTAATCTTCGTCATTATCAATGTAAATGGTAAAGGTATTAAACATTTAAAACTTTTTCGGTAAAACTAGGTTCGTAGGATCGGGAAGCCAGTACAGTACTAAACGACAGATTATTGTTGTTACTTTTTGTCTCTTGCTTTCGTTCTTTCTCGTGTATATGTGTGTGTGTGTGTGTGTGAGGGTTATTTTATTTTCGTTCCCTTTTATCGCACGTGGTTTTTATCGCCAGCTCGATTGCCCATAATTCACATCCGACCAATTTTTGTGTCCCTCCGTTTTTTTTCCCTTGTTGTCGCTTTGTCACCGCAATTCGACAATTAGTTACACAAAGCGATCAATTTTTTTTTTGTTTCTTCGTTTAGTTTTCCGTCTCATCGCTATAATTGACTAACCTTTGTCTGTACAATTTGTCAAATCCCTTTGTTTTCGTTCTCATCGACCATCGCGAATCGAGCTTCTCATCCCTACGCCTCACCTCCTGTATTCGAATTTCGAAGTGAAGATTTTTCGCCAGCCCCAGGCGAGCAACGAAAATAAAGAAAAGAAAATTTCGAAAAATCATGGACAATCCTCGCGATCGCGATAAATCCTTGTACAATCTCGCTTCAACGACAAACCCAAGGAACGTTTGGTTCCTTAGTTTTCAATTTGTGTTCTTTTTTTTCTTCAAATTATCTTCGATTCTTTTGCCTCTGTCTCGTCTTTTTCCTTCTCTCTGCTTGATCTCGATATCCCTTGCATTATCGCGCGCTCGCTCGTTCGCGGGACAAAAGTTGACGCGCAAAACGATTATCGTACCGAGCCTACAACGTTCGCGCCTATTAACATATCCGCAGACGAACAAAAATATGAAAAATACGGTTTGTTAGCGGAGGGGGGTGAGGTGGGGGGTGGGGGGCGGGGGTGGGGGTACCGGAGAGGAGAGCTGGATAGGAAGGGCCTGCAGGGCCAGGGTCGAAGAGGTCACAGATTGTGTAGCATATTCGGTTTCTTTTCTCGTTTGCTTATTTTGTTTTTCCTCCTTTTAACAGTAATCAATAGTAATAATCGTATCATCGTATTTAAGAAGAAAAGAGATCATAAAAAACACTAACTAGAATCATTTTTTTCTCCCTCCATCGTTCTCTTTCTTTCTTTTAGTCTGGAAGAGTTGTTTGACGCGGTTCTCGTTTGCTTTTTGTTTATTACAATTAAAAAATCACTATCGTTCGATAAACAAAGTGTCTAGGCCCCCCCCCCTCCCGGGTAATTACCGCTTGGCCCTCTCTGTCCTCGTTGCTCTTTCTCGTACCTCTCTCTCTCTCTCTTTCACGCTATTCCTCCGCCGTATTTTCCCAATTTCTCGGCAATCTCGGAGCTCTCGGGGTCGAAAATGTCCACGCTTGATCCGCCGACAAAAGGAACAAAGTATCTCGTACGTAAACGATCGCGTGAGGGTAAGGGGGCTCTCGCGGGAGTGCGGTGGGTAAGTTTCGTAGATCGGGATTTCTGATATCCCGGCACACAGCACGGCCCCCTACCCGCCGGCGAACCGTCTTATCACAACTTTCTGCGTGTCGGTTATCAATAATCATCATGGCGTGCCTTCCAACCGGTCTCTCTTGGTCCTTTGTTACTCCTCTCTGGTCCTTTGTTCTTGACTCGATCACATTCTCTCTCTTGATCTTTCGTTCTCGTCCATGCTCTCTCCCGTCGCCATTCTCTCCCTGTGCAACTTTTCTCGAACTTCCTCGGAGAGGAGAGAGAGACGACATTTCCCAGGCAGACGAGAGGTAAGAAAGAAGCGAATTTGTCGTTTTCCTGTTGCTTCTTTTCCGGGCACCGGAATCGTGGAAAGGTCGCGAGAGGCCACGGAAACGAACGAGACTATGTTGGAACTTGCGGGAAACGGTGGATCCGCGACGGGTAAAAAAGCGACGAGGATCTTGCCTGGGCGCTGGATCCAGCTGGATTTGTCACGTCTTCGTTTATTCTTCTTGCGTGGCTACTTGTTCTTTTTATCGCTTCTCCGTTTCTCGCTCCCGACGCGTTTATTTACATTGCGACACGTACGTACGAGTTTGCGTGTATGAAGATGTATAGATGTACGGAGAAACTTCGTATATGTTAAGCATTCGTTGCAGGAAATTGGTCTTGTTCTTTTTTCTATTTCTTTTGGAATTTTCTTGCTCTTGGGACTTTTTCTGCCTCTCTCTCTCTTTCTCTCTCTTTCTCTCTCTCTCGTCCTCGGTCTTCCATTTTCTCTTGTTTTTCTTCCCTCCATTATCGAAGCTACACCGAACCGAATTGAGTCAGCGAGATGGGACGATGAGCCAAGTCGAAAAACCCTTTTTTTCCCTTTCATTTGTCGAATACTTGTTTATCTTCGTTATCGTCCGTTTGTTTGTCTCGTGTACCGCGTTGCGTGGCCGGTTTGTGTTCTGGCGAGGTTTTTAGCGCCGCCACAGAGAGATACACACACGCACACGCACACACACACAGGCACGCACGCGAAATAATTGGCGGCGCGCACTAGGAAACACATTTATTTAGCACTATAATCGATCCTCACTGTACACGCAGACACACACACACACACACGCACGCACGCATACGCGCACAAAAGTTCAAGAGGGATGAAGATGAGGCGGTGACGATGAGGACGACGACGAGGACGAGGAGGAGGAGGACGACGACGAGGACGAGGACGATGAGGACGACGTAAGCAACGTCATCGCGGTCGTAGTCGTGACGGGCGGTACGAGCGGCGGAGATTGCTTTCAGCTCTGTTTGACGCGCTTACGGGGCGGTCCGATCGGCGGTATTTGTTGGGTCGCCAACGCTCGGAAAGCCTCGGCTATTAGGTGCGGATGGGAATTCACCATCGACTTGAAACCCGCCGTGTCCATCACGTCGGTCGCGTGTCTGTGGAAAATTGAGGAAAAATATTTAATGCCTCGGTTCGTGATTGACGCGTGTGGATCGTCGCGAAGGACATTTTGCGAAAGCAACGTGCGAGTTTACGGAGAGAAAACATCGATCGGGATGTTGAATAAGTTCTGGCTGTTTCTTTTTTTTTTTGCGTGGAAATTAAATACTGTTTTCTGGCACGAAATTTCACATGTTTTTTAACACTATGAAAATAAAAAAAAATAATAAAAGAATACGAATGTAAACACATGAGTGTTTACATTCGTATTCTTGTGTTTACAAGTACGACTTGTGATTACGAGTACACGAGAAATATATGTTTTTATTTCCTTGTATTGTATACATGTATAATGTATAATGTACGTACGAAAGATACGAAAATCGAATATGCGGAATGTAGAAAAATCGCTATTCCTATTTTGTTATTACTCTTATGGCGTGAAAAAAAGTGAATTTCAGCTTCATCCGACGAAACATCATCATTTACAACCCAATTAACAAGAAAATAGCCGAAAAACATTTTCAAGTCATTTTTCCGAAAATTCACGCCGCATTTTATCACATACTTTCACGAGCTTCAAAACCCCATAACTTTTTATGGGAAGGTGGAATTCAGCTTCCCTCGACTGAATATCATCATTTATAACCGAATCAATGAGAAAATAGCCGAAAAAAATGTTACGCTCATATTTCGGAAAAGTGACTAAAGTAAATAATTACCCCAAAGTTTATTTTCTTCAGTATGAGGATCTCTTCCGAGTGAATTAAAAAAGTCGTTGAAAAAGTATTTTAAAATAATTTTCATAGCTCGCTGAAGTGTGTTTTGTAAAGCATTTTTTTTTTTTTTCAAACCTGAGAAAAGTTATAATTTCGCGATTTTTACAGCTTTTTCTTAATTCACTCAGAAGAAAAATACATGAAAATGGAAAATTTCATTGGTTTTTTTTTGTTTTCGTCAAGAATTACGAGCTGCGTCTTTCCCGCCGATTGGGGACTGCAGTGGCAAGACGAACATCGGATAGGCCCATACATCTGCAGTAATTTATTGTTTCATGTTGAAACATTTTTTTAAATACATTTCGAATGTACATGAAAATATACCTCAATATTTACTGAGCTCACTTGTTTTTTTTTTTCCTTTTAAAAAAGTTCCCGTTAAAACGCTTTTTTGGACCTTCTAATTCAGGCTGCCGCCTTAAACCGCACGCGCGTGTGGCAGCTGGTCTGTCGCTCATTAGCTCGTCCGATACATCACGTGTCGGTTACGCGACACTAGCGCCCAAGCCACGGGATCGCCAGGCTTCAATTCATAGGATTTTCATAACTTTTTTTTGAGCTTCACTAAATATTAGGTGTACAAATAAGTTTTAGGACCCTTCGATTTTGTATCATAATAGCTATTCTAAATTAATTCAAAGGTCCCGCTCACTTATCATGGATGGCGCTTGATATGTAGTATCGAAACGTAAAGGAGTCATAAACATAACCTATAAATTCTGTAAATTAAACATGCAGACCGATAAGCTATTTATTAGACACTGCATTCGCTATGAATTCCATCAAGGAAAAAGTGTTAGGAAAGCGTGTGAATCGATATGTTCTGTTCTTAGAGACAACATTGTATCTAAAAGTACATGTGAGTATTGGTATAAGCGATTCAAAGAAGGTGATTTCGACGTTAGTGACCGTGAACGCACGGGGCCTCCTGTAAAGGTGGACGATCAGGAACTGCAAGCGTTGCTGGATGAAAACTCCTGTCAGACGGAGAAACAACTTTCGGAACAGCTTGGAGTAACTCAACAAACTGTTTCTTATCGTTCAAACGCAATGGGTAAGATTCGAAAAGGAACAAAGTGGGTACCACACTTTCTGACTCAAGAAAATAAAAACGGCCGTCTTAACATTTGTGTGAGTCTTTACAACAAGCAACATAGAAAGTCTTTCTTGTGGAAAATTGTGACCAGCGATGAAAAGTGGATTTATTTTGATAATCCGAAACGCAAATATCATTGGGTTGACCCCGGCGAGCCGACAACATCCACGCCAAAGCGCAATGTTCATTGTAACAAAGTCATGCTGTGCATATGGTGGGATATGAAAAGCGTACTGTATTATGAACTTCTCAAACCTGGTCAAACAGTTACTACCGATCGCTATTGTCATCAATTGATGCAAGTGAATCAAGAAATTGAGAAGAAACGTCCATTTTCTGGTAAAGGAAAACGTCCAGTAAAACTGCTCCACGACAACGCGCGGCCTCATGTGGGTAAACCGGTCAAGGATACGTTACTAGCGCTTGGATGGGAAGCTGTACCACACCCGGCGTATTCACCAGACTTAGCCCCATCCGATTATCATTTATTCCGGAAAATGCAAAACGATTTGTCTGACGTGCGATTCAAAACATTTAAAGAAGTGGAAAAATGGGTCGCTAAATTTCTCACCTCGCAAGACGAACGTTTCTTTGCGAAAGGCATCCGCGAGTTACCTGAGAGATGGCTGAAGGTCATTCAGTGCGATGGAGATTACTTCGATGAATGTGTGTTTTACTTCTTTTTAGTTAGGGGTGTTTTACTTCTTTTTTAATAAATCTTGAATTTTTTGAAAACGGTCCTAAAACTTATTTGTACACCTAATATATTAATAATCGTCTCTGTAAAATTGCAGGCTCGTCTATCGACCCAATTACAGAGACAAGAAATATCAAAATTGCGTATTATTGTGAAGGAATTCCGAGACGGCATAAAAAAACCCAATTTCCGGTCGCTACGAAAGTGTATATAATAGTGGAAATCCGTCAGATTCTTAAAAATAATCAGATTTACATACTCAACACTTGTAGTAATCCAGTGCTCTCGGAAAAAATTACGCTTATTGACCTAATTTTTATGTAATATCAAGTTTAATTTGAACTTCCGGTATTGGATTTATTGCCACTTGCTGCGATAAAGAGACGTGACAGCAAGGCAACAGCTGACTGTAGTCCTAACCTCATTTCGCTCATTCGAATTTCCACACATATTTCATTTTTAACCGACATATTTCGACGACACAAATTTTCCACGCTCTTTACCAGTCGTGGCCCGAATGCAATGCTTTATATTTCCCACACCTGACATTGCTTTGACAGATCGACGTTGAAAAGCACGCAGGTTAAACTCGCCTGGTTGAGTAAAAAGAGACGGAGATAGAACCAATATTGCCAAATATCAAACCTATAAATACTGCGCGAATCGTTGGAATAACTATTTTCTCATTTTTATAATTAAACGTGAACATTCATTAAACAGTTTACGCATGGAAAATTTAGTTATTACAATTTTTTTTTTGCATATGTTCAAAATATAAATTGTACAAGTCTCAAGTATGATCAGTGGTACGACTAGTGTGAAGCGATAGGACTATCTTAAACGAGTTTTCCTCTCTACAGAAAGAAAGTTCCTCTTTGACTACGGGCCAAAGCTGTAGCAGCTTTTACTTTTACTTTATCTCCGTATCTAAATTAACGGAGACTTTGTCCTTGAAATTTAGCGGGAGATGTTAGCAGCTCAACATGAGCAGCTAGAAGAAGAGGAGGGATGCCTCTATGGACCAGGCATTGCCGCTTAGCGGTAATGATAAACACATTTGTGTAAACACATTGAAAAACTTTAAACGCGTTTTTCTCGAAAACACGTTTTTAAAAATGGCTGACATTCTCCTGACCGCTGTAATTAACGTATCGACCTGAAATTTGGAAAGCATACTCAGAAAATATGTCTTCACGGAATGACGGATCGTTTTTTCGATAGATACATTTTTGCATCTATTATTTATCTTTTTATGCGAAAAAAAACGCGAAAATTCGATTTTTTTTTTAATTGCCGCCATTTTCCGAAATTTCGACTAAACGAAAAACCCATCCGTCATTCCATGATCAAAGGGTCACAGATTGATAATATGCTTTGAATTTGTGTTTCAGATCAACAAAGAGGGGGCAGTGATGTCAGCCGTTTAACTCCCGCGATTTGAGGACCCGTTTTCGCAGAGCTGCAACGGCCGCCATTTTGGTTTTTTTTTTTTCAAAAAATTTTTTTAACGTTCTGTATATCATGAATAAAAGCAAGAAAAAAACCGCACTCAAAAAGCTTTACTCGTTTCCTTTAAAAAAAATAAATCATAAACACCTGAAATATGGCACTCCAAGGACAAAGTCTTTCATTGCATACCGGCAATAAACATTCACGATATCCCATTCTCTTGCATTACTTCCTACCCAGTGCTCAAGTTCCCTATACGCGCATTTCTAGTAACGAAATTTGTTGAAAATCTGCGAGAACTTGTTCAACGTCCCAATATTTGTTTTCCAAATTGTCCTTCGATATCGCCATTTCGAGTATATCGGTGTCGAGGCAATTTTTCGATCGGAATTTTCGAGCTATCGAGAAACTTCGTGAATACTAATAGGCCAGCGGGGTTATTTTACTCACGTGTTAATAAAATCTATGGCTTGCGCCTTCAATTGATCGGCGCTGTGAAGATCGGCAAGTATTAATATATCGGCGGCATTTTCTATCGCGAGGCTACCGCAGAGCGCCTCCTCGCACATTATTTTGAGCCTCTCGAGGGCGTACTTGTCCGCCGCCGCCAACAGATCGTCCGCCATTTTCTCGAGATTCGTCGCCGTTCCCGTGTAAATGAATCGTAACATCTCCCTGAGTACCTCGTGGTCCACGTCGGTTATGTCGACACGATTTTGCTTGCGTTCCTCCATCTCGTGCTCGAACATCGCCGAGAACACGGGACTACGTGCTGTTTGAAAACAAACAAATGAAAATTATTGCAACGGCTCCGTTGATTAAAGTCATTTGTACGTACAGACGTACATATGGATGTGGAGAGGGAGAGAGAAAGAGAGCGAGAGAGAGAGAGAGCCTATACATGTATGTATGTGTGTGTGTGTGTATATATATATATAT
The DNA here is from genome assembly GCA_964007375.1 of Ophion obscuratus. NCBI lineage: Eukaryota > Metazoa > Arthropoda > Insecta > Hymenoptera > Ichneumonidae > Ophion > Ophion obscuratus. The sequence goes on along the minus strand of OZ023316.1, from coordinate 51,565,093 downwards.
ATATATATATATATATATATATATATATATATATATACTGGATAAAATAAAGTTAGCACATTGCCATTTACACTCGTTGAAATTTTTGTTTTCGACGGATTCGCAAAATATGACATTTCAAATATATTCTCTAAAATTTTCAAGTCGATCCGTTTAAATATAAGGGAGTTGTGTGCGTTTATATGTTCGTTTGGCAAACCTCCGAACTTTGAACGAGTTTTTTCTCAAAATGACATTTTCAAGATCGGTGACCACATCAAATTTTACGAGCTTCTTTTACGAATCAAAAAGCAGTGCTTGAACGAAGGAATTTTCTTTTCGATGCATAGTTTTCTTTATCAACGAAAATGGAGCATTTTTGCACCGAAAATCGATGCTTTCGCTTTGAGCAGCGGCTATTTTTTTTTTAATCAATGTTTTGTCAAACCCTTTGTCCAGACACTGGACAATTTTATGGAAAAACTAAATGCGTTTGATTTTTTTATATCGGATGATTTTTTTCCAAGCAGCAGTGGTTACCGCGAAGGACGTTTTTCGAATAGCGGTCTGCCCAAATCATTGTATCTACCACATTTATAAATATTTTTCAATATAAAAATTGTAAAAGTTTAATGTGAAAAAAATATTTACGGAAATTTCTCTTTTTTCGGCCACGAGTTAGATGTACGCGGTTACATTTATCCATTACCGTACGTATACACACACGAACTTGTATAAACAATATATATACATTAGACTGATTCAAAAAAAAAAAAATTTTCTGGATTCTCGTGCTATTGTTGGGCACTGATAAAACAAAATTTCTCTAAAAAGATGGGCGCGGTCACTCAATTTTTAGAGGTGGCTATCTCGACTTTTTTGTATTTGAATTTTTTTAACAAACGTATTGCATTTAAGCATAGTCATGGCTTCGGATTACGGATAAAAATCACATCCAGCAGCTGTTTCTTAACAAAAATAAACTCTAACAATTTGAAAAGGGTGCAATATTCACAATTCAAATCCAGGTAGATCAATAATGGCGTCTATACTACTCTCGTTATTCATGTAGATTTATTTATCCGCATTAACATTTCGCACTTTTTACGAAAAATTAAATTATAAGCTTTTATTCATAAATCGTATATTTACATTTTCAAAATGCTACGCTTATATTATCTTCAAACTCATTTACATTTCTTCCCAGCCATTCTCAAGTTCGTTAACATTTTGGGCAGAACGAAAATGTGCAACGTTGAACAGTTTGTCCAAATCTCTCTTAAATTTACGCTCCTTCGATATTTGTGACGGCAAATTCTTTTTAACTCGATTTTTTAAAAGTTGTTTCCAGACTAGATGGACTTTTATTGATTTCAAGATTGCGTTATTCAATCGACGCGTTAGAATTTCAGCACATTTCCATTGTTCGAAAATTTCTTTCATCGTTTCGTGTGCACTTCGACGTATGGTCAGTTTTTCTCTGTTATGCTTGTAAAAGAACAAACTCAAAACTTTTCCGATTTTTATCCGTAATCCGAAGCCATGACTATGTTTAAATGCAATACGTTCGTTAAAAAAAATTCAAATACAAAAAAGTCTAGATAGCCACCTCTAAAAATTGAGTGACCGCGCCCATCTTTTTAGAGAAATTTTGTTTTATCAGTGCCCAACAATAGCACGAGAATCCAGAAAAAATTTTTTTTTTTGAATCAGTCTAATATACATACATACACATACGTATACGGATTTGAGCCTTTTTATTTTATTTTTAGAGCTTTTCTCTCTCTCGCTCTCTCTTTTGTTTTTTTTACTCGAGTTCTTGCAGCGGATGATCGTATTATTTTATATATTTTTAAATTATGTATTATGTTTGATTTTGTATTTTTTTCTTTCTTGAGTTCCAAAATTATACCATTGCGGGTTTTTACGTATTTCCCTGCTCAATTGAAACCTTCCCTACGACTCTCTACCCACATTTCGGTAATCTAACCTCACTTTCGTTAAAAATACGTTTGCGAACTTTTCGTAATGTAAATTTGCCAAGAAAAAATGGTCAGTCGAAGAAATAATCATTTTCATTGCACTCCAAGACTCTAAATTGCCACACCGTTAAGGGATCGTCTCAGTGTGAAATTTTCGAAAAATCGATTTTTTTTGTTGCATTATCGGATAGTATACACTGTAATAAACATTCTCTCAAATTTTTAAATCGAAATTCAAATTATTACGGTCGCTACAACGTTTCTTGTAGAAAGGGAACGGAGCGAGACATCTGCCTCGCCAATCTTTAAACGCGTTTTTCTCAGAATAGCGTTTTTCAAAACGATTTCCACTCTCAAAGGAAGAGTTTCGAAGATATCTAGTTCCCCTTTGAAGAGAACATTTTTAACGTCATTGTTTATAGCGCTATGGAAGCTTTTTTTTTTGGAAATCTTCCTATTTTTTTTTACGAAAAACTGTCGAGAAAAAGGGCCAAATTCGATACTTTGTGTTCAAAGCGCCGCCATTTCGTCAAATTAAAAAAAAAAACCTTCCATAGCGCGATAGCGACTTTCCTACAGATTAATAATCTTTTTGAAATTTTTGTTTCAGATCAAAATTGCGGCCGCAATCGTGGAAACCGTACAGGACCTTTTTTTATTACGTGTCATTTCAACAATTTATTTAACTATTGTACATCCAATAAATAAACATAAAAAAAATCATTTTGTATTCGTCATGAATGTATTTATTTATTTTAAAAAAACCGGACCGATTAGTTTATTTGAACATTTAAAAAAAAATCGCGAAAATCAGTGATTTTTCGGAGGGTCACACTGAGACGATCCCTTAAGGCGGGACACATTTACAACGATCAAAAAATCGATTTCTCTTTTTCTTTCTTTAAGGGGGTCGTCTAGTGTGTCAGATCAAAAAAAGAGAAAACGGCCTCGCATGACTTCTTTGAAGAAGAGGAAGGTGTATAGCATATTGATGTTGAGACCATTTTTTTTTACTTATTATTATGAATTATATTTTTTTGTATTATGTATTATATACAACACCTTTCAAACGCGTTTTTCTCAAACCACGATTTTTTCAAACTGCTGCCATGTTATCTTCAAAAACTATTTGATTGATTCTGCTCAAATTTGTACAGCATTTGTACATATATAACTACTTTTTATCAGCTATATAGACCGCAAAAAAATACGAAAAATTGAAGTTTTTTTTCTAAACCGTAGAAGAAAAATTATTTTTTTTGGAATTCTAACTTTATTTTAGTTCCATGTAGAGCCTCAGGTCTCACGATTAAAATGGCGTTTGGTTTTTTTTAATTTCAGATAAGCATGTGTTCTTGTTGGGCGGTGTATCTTCGACTATATTCTATATAATGACTTCAAAAAATTCACAAAGTTCGTTTAAATGTTAATAAAAATTATATACAATTTATGAATTATTTAATTTAAATGGTTTGTCAAAAAAAAGTTCCTAAAAAAGCTTTAAAAACCGGCCTTCACACTAGACGACTCCGTTGAGGGGCCAGTCCACTTTGAAAATTTCAAACATCGATAGCAAGCAAGACTTGAAGAAATCGACGATGATGAGCAATCGGAAGGGATTTTGTACGGTGCAGGAATTGCCGATTGAATTTAGATAAGCGTTTTCATAGTATAAACTTGTATTTTAAAAAAAATGTATTTCAAGACTTTTTATCAAGCCCAACACCTTTTATATTCATATCTTTTAAAAAATGCTCCAAAAAAATTGCGAAAATAGCCTTTTTCGTGGCACCAAGGTGGACTGGCCCCTTAAACGATAGAACTATATATGTAGAATATTTTCCCAAAGTTTCAAAACGAAATTCGAAAAATGTCAAACGAAATTCGAAAAATGTCAAATGCATTATCGAAATTGGCATGCAGGATTACTCAAAAACTATTAAAACGACTTTTTTAATCCACATTTTACAGAAATGTTGAGTGAAATGTTGATGTTTTTTGTAAATACGTGCCGTTTTCTCAAATTTGCATTTTATTCATTTTGATTACCGTCACACAGAAACTCTGCCACAGCTCCGCCATTTTGATGATGAATTAATTTTGAAAAATTATTTCGTATACTTAAATATACCATTTAAGTATACCTAAAGTTTGATAATTGTGTAATAATTATTTCTTAGTTTAAAAAATCGCCCAATATTGCTTATTTTTTTACTGTCTAAATGTATATCCCGCCTTGAGACGACTTGCTCTTGACTGAAGTTTGCATCTTTGGAATACAATCAGTAAAAAAATTGTCTTCAGTTGCTTCGATTTCCTGTGGCAGATTTTATCATCAACCAGAGACCCACAATACGAGTCCGAGCAAAGATATTTTGTACAACAATTGAAACAAGGAAATGAAAATATGAAGAAGAATTTTCATTGACGTCCAACGATTCGAATTCCAGCGGTAATTTTTCTTCTTCTGCCTCGTGCGGAAAATCTCGCTTCTCCTTTATTTTTTTATTTTATTTATTTTTTCACCTGCTAATACCGCCTTGTGCGCTTGAAACTCCCTCCCGCAAACGGTAAGCGTAACGTCGCTGAATTTTTGGCTCTCGAACAGTAGTCCGAGATCGTCGGGCAGCCGACACTCGGGCACTTTGAACGGTGTCGTGTTACTCTGTCCGGGATGGTTGGTGCAATCTGCCACGACGCTCACCTGCGAATCGTATTAACGGGCGGGCGCGGGAAGGAAGGAGGAGAGAAAAAAAAAAGCACGTTTCGAGTTTTAGAGTCCGGCTTAACCGCTTGTACGGCATATTAGTGTGACAATAGCAACAATAACATACAAAGGTATATACCTCACAGAATATCGTGAGTTTGTCGTCGGGCAACAGGCCGTTCGCTTCGTCGAGCAAAAAGTCTCTTCTTATGAATTTCTTGAAGCCCCAGTCCTTTCCCTGCACGAACCTGTAAGCTCGTTGGCTCTCTGGAAAGCACACGAGCGACAGAACAAAACACGATTAGTTTGGTGCACTTTGAAACTGCCGCGAGGAAGCTTTTTTTAGCGCTTCGAGGGGTCTGCATAGGCTTGGAATTCTGGTAATAGGATTTTTTATATAATATTAAGGGGGACTTTGTCCCGGATTGAGCAGCGGGAGATGTTAGCGGCTCAACATGAGCAGCTAGAAGAAGAGGAGGGATGCCTCTATGGACCAGGCATTGCCGATTAGCGGTAATTATAAACACACTTGTGTAAACACATTACAAAACTTTAAACGCGTTTTTCTCGAAAACACGTTTTTAAAAATGGCTGACATTCTCCTGACCGCTGTAATTAACATATCGAACTGAAATTTGGAGAGCATAGTCAGAAAATATGTCTTCACGGAATGACGGATCGTTTTTTCGATAGATACATTTTCGCATTTATTATTTATCTTTTTATGTGAAACAAAAACGCGAAAATTCGATTTTTTCTTAAATTGCCGCCATTTTCCGAAATTTGTACTAAACGAAAAACCCATCCGTCATTCCATGACCAAAGGGTCACAGATTGATAATATGCTTTGAATTTGTGTTTCAGATCAACAAAGAGGGGTCAGTGATGTCAGCCGTTTACCTCCCGCGATTTGAGGACCTGTTTTCGCGGAGCTGCAACGGCCGCCATTTTGGGTTTTTTTTTTTTTCAAAAAAAATTTTTAACGTTCTGTATATCATGAATAAAAGCAAGAAAAAAACCGCACTCAAAAAGCTTTACTCGTTTCCTTTAAAAAAAATAAAATGAAAACACGTGAAATATGACACTCCAAGGACAAAGTCTCCGTTAAAGGGTCTTCTCACTTTAGACGCTAAAAAAAACTATTTTTATGATTTTTTTTGCTAGGTTTATATTATAGATATTGACATAAAAGTTGTTACGCTTAATAAATACACTTTCGAAATACATTTAAAAAATGTTTTTCGTGTATTTATGTAACCCAAACGAAGTGTAACGCCTTTTTCTCAAAACAACGTTTTTCGACGGCTCGTTGATAAAATCTTCGAAACTACGGAACCGATCCTTATGAAACTTTAACCACATATTCGTTACAAATATAGCTCTAGCGCATATCGAGAATTTTTTTAAATTTTGATATTTACTAATTTTTTTTTGGCCAAAAACCGTGAAAACAAAAAACACGTTTTTTCGAAAAATGTCAGCCATTTTGTTTTTTTGCATATATAAAAAAATCGTATGATATGCGCTATATACTGAATCTAAAAGCGTTTGATTTTTTTGTTTCGGATGATCCATCTCCGAGATTTCATCAACAGCGCAGACCTACAATTTTTTTAGTACATTTTTTTAACTACTGTTTTCGTCTTTAAATTTTTCATAAATCTTTAAATTTTCGTCTATAAATAGTGACTTAAATAAATAATTCGTTTCTTTTTATGTATTTCGAAAGTGTATTTATTAAGTGCAAAAACTTTTATATCAATATCTATAATATAAACCTATTAAAAAAATGCATGAAAAAAGCATTTTTTAGCGTCTAAAGTGAGAAGACCCCTTAAGACCTTAGGCCAATCTAGAGGCCGAAAAAATACGCTTTTGGGGATTTTTTTCAGAAAAACTACACAATAAATCGACATTACAAAAAAAATGTGTTTATCATACATATCAGTGGCTGTATATAATAATTTTTTTGAAGCGATTCGTTCAAAATGGCGGCTGTGCAGCGTTTATCTCGAAACTGCATTTTTTAAGTTGGCCATAACTGACAATTTTCAACCGATTCACTTGAAATGTTGAATTTATCTTGAAAAATACATTGTCTATGGAAGTGAATAGGATTTTAAAAAAATGTATTGCATAATTCATTTAGTATTAACAATTTTTCCGGAAAATTTTTGAAAAGTGAAAAATTTGCCTAAAAATCGTCAGATAATTGTTAATAACAAATTAACTTTGCAATATAAAAAAAATCCTACGTGCTTCCCTAGACAATGTATTTTTCAAGATATATTCAACATTTCAAGTGAATCGGTTGAAAATTGTCTGAGTTATGTTTCCGGCCAACTTAAAAAATGCAGTTTTGAGATAAACGTTGCACAGTCGCCATTTTGAAATTAATCGTTTCAAAAAATTTGTTGTATACAGTCACTGATATGTATTATAAACACCCTTTTTGTAATCTCGATTTATTTTGTAATCTTTTCTGAAAAAAAAAAAAAAATCCCCAAAAAGCCTATTTTTTCGGCCTCTAGAGTGGCCTAACCCCTTAATGTACGATGTTGAAGTTTGCATCGTTGGAATATAGCGAAAATTCGTTTTTATTTTTGTACGGCCTCAGTTTCATTATCATTCCGAAAAATGTCTTACATATTTAGGCTGAAGATCTCTGAGGATCCTGAAAAAAAGTTTGAGCAATTATAAGGGCCTTAATTTGCCAAAAAGAAATCTGGTCTACGGAACTTTCATTGCGTTAGAACGATGCAAACTATCAATGTCATATTGAAGTTTGGGTTGGAACGCAACGAAAAATTCGAAGCCCAATTTTCTCTGGCACATTTAGCCCTCCAAAATCACTCCAACGTTTTTAAGATCCTTATGAGAGATCTTCAGCTTGAATATGCGAGAAAAGATTTTGGATGTTGATGAAAATGAGGAATTAAAAAAATAACAATGAACTTTCGTTGCATTCCAACGACGCAAAGTTCAACATCGTTTTTTGTTGCTAGTTTTGCAACAGGGGCTTTTATTTGCGATAAAAATTTGATAGAAATTGAAAAATTGACCGAGTTGTGGCGATTTTTGTAAATGGTCACATCGCCCACTACGCTACGGCGAACGATTTACCATTTTTTCTTCTGCCTTTCTCTCGAATCGACATTTTATGAAATTCACTTCAAATTAGAACGTAGCTTAGTTTATAACATTTTCTATCGAATGACCAGATGATTTTTCAATATGTTCATCCGTTTATTAATAACAAATAATTAAAGTAACTTTTCTGATCAAATATCGAACATTTTTTCCACAGCTTGCGATTTTTGTAATTTTCAAAATTTCAAAAAAGTATCCGGTCATACGAAAGTATTATCATTACACTAAAAGTACATTTTTAAATCTTTCATTTCAGATCCGCCTAGTTGCCAGGACCACCTTCACGGATTGGCCATGCAGCAGCGGCGGCACTTTCTTTAAATAATAATAACTTCATTGTTTATCAATATTTATCAATGTAAAAAAAACTCAAACACGGCAAGATCATGTATTAATTGTGTGTAAAATCCCGACCTCGCCATTCCAATACTCTCATCCGAAAAAAAACTCTCAGCGATCAAAAGCCAGACTGAAGCAGCCGAAATTTGAAATGCTTAAGGGGCTATGCCAGTGTGACACTTTCAAAAAATGGATTTTTTTTGCCTTTTTCGACAGTTTATACTTTCAAGAATATGAGATGAGATTTTTATACTTTCAAGAATATGAAATGAGATTTTTCAAATTTGCTGACATTGTAACTCAAAGAGCAATTATCCGATTGACTTGAAATTTGAATTGAGTACTTTTGAATATATTTACTCTACAATGACGTAGGATATTTTTGATCGGATGAATACTGACGATTTGGCATTGAAAAAAAAATGACAATTTTACAGGCAAGAAAACAGATGTTTGTTCATAACAATGCCACTTTGTTAGATTTTGATATTTTTCGAAAATCCTACGTCATTGTACAGGAAATACCTTCCAGTTTAACGACATATTTTCCTTTTTCGGTTTCAGCTACTCAATCGGCCGGAATCATGTCAGCAGTGGAGGAACTTTTTTTTTTGGCGCCTCCGAAGGCAGCGCATAAGTCGCTTGGATCTCGATATTTTTCTATGAAAAAATTATGTAATATAGGTCAAATATAGCCAAATATATTATTAATTTTCCGAAACATTCAATTGAGTAACCTTTCTTCCAATAAATTCCCGAAAATGACCCAAATTTTCAGCGTTCACACTGGTATAGCCCCTTAAACACGTATCCACGATGCGAAGAGATACTCGTGAATGCCGCAATACGAGGATCAAGCCTCAAATTTCCCTTCACTTCCGTTGCAAGAAAAAAAAAATCGAGCCTAACCCTCGTAAGTATCGAGAAAAAGAAACAACTCACCCATAGCTTTGGTTTCTTCCCTTTTGGCATTAAGAATTGAAAATTTGAACTTCGCTCTGACTTCGGATTTGTTGCAGGACACGAGAAGCAGGTAAAGCGACAAGTAGTCTTTGCTCTCCTCGTCGAGACCCTTGGGATTTACTCTCAGGCACCTGGGGAAGGTAAATAGACACATTTTTTTTTTTATAATTCCTGCATTTTTCATCGGCGTTTCTCGCGACCTTTCACTGCCTCGCACACTCAAGAAAATTCAAACAAGCACCCTACCAATTTGCCAATTATTGTTTTTGAACTCCACAAACCCAATTTTTTTTTTAACGACGAAAAGTTATTGCGCCATGAGCGGAATAAGTTTCTTTTTATTTCCATTGAAAATTTTTCCCTCGTTGAGTTTCACGATAAAGAAAACGAACAAAATTACGGAAGATTAAATTATGTTTATTCCAATATGAATTTGAAGGTTCACGAAAACGATTTGTAAAATGGAATTTTAGATATCGTCAAGAGATGGAACATCGGGACAATGAGCTTTCACGACGTTGAAATTTGCTTCGTTGAAGTGCAAAGAAAATTAATTATTGTTAATTTCTCAATTGTTTTTCGGCTGATTTAGACCGTGAAAATAGCTGAAACATTTTTATCTATCGTTATTAGAGATTTTGAAAAAATATTTTCGGATAATAATAAAAATAAGAAAAATAAATCGTTGGATTCTAACGATTTTTCGTTAAAATACATTAAATATTTTTTTCCCTTCCAGGCTCTGAATATTACTCAAACCTTTTTTCATGTTTTTATTAGAGATTTTCAAACTCAATTTGCATTAAAAAAAAAAGGTATTCGGATGATGATAGAAATCAAGAAAGGAAAAAAAAATAGTTCGCTGGGTCCCAACGATGGAAAATTCAACGTGAGTTCTCACATGCCGTCACGAGACGTACAGACCGGAATTTATCGAGTGCGGTCACGAACCGGATTTACCGAACGAACGATCAATTTAAATCTTTCACTGGCAGTTTTCCGATTGAACTTCCGGCGTACGGATTACCGTACCATGCAGTCGGTTTGTCTTTGGACGCGTTCGAAGCACTCGTAACGAAAATTCGCCAATTATACGTGCGCTTCCAGGATTTCGCTAACGGAAGTAGCGAGAGAGCGAGAGACGGATTTAAACGATTCTGCCTGTCTCTGGAGAATTTGATTGATCTCCGTGAAATATTCACGCGTCCTGCTCACGTCATACTGTCCTTAACGTCATCAATACTTCTTACGTGAGAAAGTTTTTTTCTACCAAAATTGTGCAAAATTCCAGATCAGTACATACATTTTCCACAATTATTTCTGACATTGTTAATTATAAAATAAAAACACAAAAAATCGCTAAATCCAGATTTTATGAATACAAAAAAAAGTGATTTTAAATATTTAAAAAATTCGTTAAATTCAGCACGGAAAATCACTAAATCATTAATAGCATTATTGGACCTTAAAATTATAAAAATCATCTAAAAAATATTATTAATTAAAAAAAACTGAAGGAAAAATGATGAGACTAGTCTTAAAAGTCATGGAATAAATCACTCTATTTTAGAGAATTAAAAAAAAATAAAAAAAAGGCAATCATTTTTTTTAAATAGCTTTCAGTTTAGACGCAAAAAAAACGTTGACATTGATAATTAATAATTTTTTTCATATTTTTTAACGAAAGTATGCTTCAAAGGAAATCAAATATATATAATGCTATTTGTCGACATCTCAATTGGCTCAGGAGATATCAGCGTTTAAATGTTTCCAAAAATCGACATTTTTTTGGAAAATTATAACTCCTAAAAGAGAAGAGATGAAAATATAAAAATTGGTGTGGACATTCCTTTCATGGGGTAAAATTCTACCAAAAAAATCAGGAAAATCAAAAATGGTCGGGTTCGCGGGCTAGCTGAAACGGCGTGAAATATCTTATATATATATATATATATATATATATATATATATATATATATATATATATATATATATATATATTCGGAAAAATTAAACAAAATCTATCTATTAAATTTATCATAAATTTAACGGTTATTTTAAATTGTACATATATATTGATAAATATTTGTAAAAATGATAGAAAAATTTCAATAAAATTTCAAGCCTGCTGAAAGTTATCGAAATGAAAAACCAATAAAATAACAAGATAAGATGTTTTCTGCAATAAGTACCGCAATGCAAAAGCTGATTTTCAAACTATTGAAATATTTAAAGAAAAAATGAAACAAGAATTATTTAGGCGCATGTAAAATTCATAAATGACTTGCCATTTGAGTTTGTCGCTGGCTCCGGCCGAGAACGTCGACGACTTCAGCACTTCGCCCATTTCTTCCCGGCAAAAGCTGAAGTTGTTTATCGTCCACATGTAGCTGAATTTGACCACCTTCACCTGTGCACACAAGACCTTCAAATGCGACACGACGTCAGAGTCCATCCCGTGTACACTAATGTGTATACTACATCTTAACTAGAGGCGCGCCCCCCTTCCTAATGCGGCAACAACGTCGTGGAGAGCAAACGAAAAAGAACCAAAAATGAAACAAAGAAAGAAAGAAGAAAAAAAACAAACGAGCCGCAAAATCTCAATCAAGAATGTGATATTCGTGGAACACGCGACGCCTTCACAAAATTCAAGACTCATCGTATTTTTTGTGCGATCCATACATCGATCGTTTGCCTAAACTGCGACCAGGACAAATTCAACTATTGGCAACATAAAAAGAATTCCTCTAAACGATTCTGCGCCACGATAATCCAGCCAATAATGGAAGAACAAAATTCTAAAACGAAAAAAAAGCAATAAACAACCGAGGAAGAAAAATATAAAAAGATAAATTGTCTAAATAATTACTGAAACCAAAAAAAGAACAGACAACCTTCGGAAAAAAGTATGAAAAGAGAAATTCTCCAAATAATAATGATGGACGAGAAAAAAAGAATTCCACCAAATGATTCTACATCACGATAATGGAATAAAGTTCTACAACGAAAAAAAAAAATCACGAGAAAAATATCTAAACTCGATATCGCCCGACAACGAAAAAAATAAAATAAAAATGAATAAATTTAAAAAAAAAACGAATTTCGAAAATCCTCGGAGCAAGTTTTTCATCCGTTTTCCTGGGGGTAGGCCCGCGAAACGATTGCACGCGATCGGCAAGAATATTCGAATATTTCGAAACTCGATTTGCAGGGGTTAAAAAATACAGGAAAAAAAATTGAACGAGTTCTCGATCTATTCGTAGAGTTCCTAATCTTCAAGTGACTCGCCTTGGCGTGAAATAGCGAAAGATCGCTCGACATGCTCGTCGTGCTAGATTCGCGTTCGAGAATTGTGCGTGATCGAAACTTTCAAGCTGTGCAAAGAGAGGAAAACGTGACTCGGGTCGCGTTCGCTAGAAGAAATCCATTTTTACCATTATCCATATGGTATAACGTACCTACGTCTTCCGGACGATTTCTCCGCTCGTAGGTGCTCTGACTCGAGGTTAAACGCGACTCTACGATTGCAATCGTGTTATATTTAAGGCGGGATGTACATTTAGACAGGAAAAAAATAAGCAATATTGAGGGATTTTTTTAAACTAAGAAATAATTAATCTACAATTATCAAACTTTACATATACTTTAATAGTATATTTAAGTATACAAAACAATTTTTCAAAATTAATTCATCATCAAAATGGCGGAGCTGTGGCAGAGTTTTACAGCAAGGTCGCCGCGGGAGTTGCGAATCGTCGTGCAGTCTAGCTTCCCGTAACTTTGATTTCCAAAAAAGTTTAAACATTTTTTTCCGTTAAAACATGTATAGCTTCTATGTGACAGTAATTAAAATGAAGAAAATGCAAATTTAAGAAAATGACACGCATTTACAATTTAAAAAAATCAACATTTCACGCAACAATTCTGCAAAATGTGGATTAAAAAAGTAGTTTTTTTTTTCGATTAAAAAAAAATTCTCGTCAAGTAGAAGGTAACAATATCATTAATATTTCTACCAAGTTTCAACCTAATCGGCTTAATAGTTTGTGAGTTGTAATTTTTTGGATTCTTAGGCATGTCCTGATACATGAAAAATTCCATTTTTCAACTTTTTAGCTATGTGCTGCTCATTAGCAAGTGACTTTTCAGCAATGGGCTATTGTTGTATATCATTGATGAACAATTACGTTTTAAAATTTCTAGCTACGCACTATTCATTAACGGTTTAATTTTTTAATTATTAACTCCGGGTTATACATAAGCAATATAATTTTTCAAAATTATTGTATGTGCCCATAAAAGGATTACTATTGCAACACACACTGTGTATTGCGGTGTATACACACAAACACACACACACACACTGTAATACACATATATAGGGTGTCCCAGAACTGAATGCGTTCCCTGAGATGGGGGGTTGGGGGTGAAATTCCGGGTCGATTGATATAAGCATGTATGGGTCTCAGATCAACCCCTGAATTATTATTCATTTTTAAAGGCGGGCGCACCTGATTGGCCCGCCTTTAAAAATAAATAACAATTCAGGGGTTGATCTGAGACCCATACATGTTTATATCAATCGACTCAGAATTTCACCCGCAACCCCCCATTTCAGAGAACGCATTCAGTTCGGGGACACCCTGTATGTATGTGTATGTGTATGTATATATATATATATATATATATATATATATATATATATATATATATATATACAGGGTGTCCCAGAACTCAACGTCAAGCCGAAACGGGGTGACAGGATTGATTGTAACCATCATGAGAAAAATCAGAAAAAAAATAAAGCAGGGCCTTTCAAAGTAGACAAATTTTGAAAATTTTAAATTCATAGTTTAACAAATAGTCTTAATTCTAGGAAACTTTGGTTTGTTTGGGTTTGTTTCACAATAACCGAAAAATGGTTACAGTTTGCCCAAATTTCTAGGTTTTTCTTAAATGCCCATAATTTTCAAACTGCATGGGATAGATTTTTTTTCTGATTTTTCTCATGATGGTTACAATCAATCCTGTCATCCCGTTTCGGCTTGACGTTGAGTTCTGGGACACCCTGTGTATATATATATATATATATATATATATATATATATATATATATATATATATATATATATATATATATGATCAATGATATTACTCTACTATCATTTTGCTATTGTCGAAAGTGATCGGAAATTTTTGACCAGTACCGTATATATATATAACATACATAACAGAACTTTTAAGCGAATTTTCTCAAAAAAAAAACCTTACTCTCCCGATCCATTTTAATAATGCTAAAAATCGCCGCCGACAAGAGCGATTTTCACCATCACTAAAGTGACGAACGTATATTTCTTCGTACGTACCATAGTTACCGAAGTGAACAAGTGTTATCGTACTGATTATCGCATTTCTCCGATCGTCTATACTTGCATGGAAACTTCGTCGCACAATATGCTTCGACGAATAAAAATTCGAATAAAAAAGACCTCGACGCAAACGTGGTGAAGCTACAGCGGGGCAAAAGTTGAGGTATTATTCAAATCAAGTTGAAACAAGATCATATCTTTATCTCGTAATATATCAAGCAATATAGGACGTGAAGAAAAAATGTTTGAAGAAGAGCAATATGTATATAGGTACATATGGTTCGCGACACGTCTAGGATTACGGCGTTTGACTACAGGAAGAGAAGCTCCAAACTCGCTTGATGGCTGTTGCCCAACATCGCACAGCACCCGCCCGCTTAGCTACAATCTAAAAATTTCAATGGCAACGACTTTTTATTTCTCCTTTTCTTTTTCGTTCGTTTGCTCGAAACTATATATAAAACGCTAATAGCCGTTCGTCGACGCTCAACGACACGGAAGACCTTCGCCCGTCAGCGAGCAGGGACTTTTTCTTCATTTTTATTTCATTTACTTTTTTTATTTTTTATTTGTGCTGAAAAAGATGTTTATTCGCCGGCTAGAATAGCTCTGTGAGACGAGTTGTTCGCAAGGTCGCGGCGACGACGAACGACAGAGTCTAGCTCGCGATCCGGGCCCTGGTATACGCAGTCAAGGATGTATAAGGTTCAACTCTTATATATATATATATAATATTATATATATATATATTAGACTGGCCCAAACAAAATTAAAATTTTATTTTTTAAATTTTTTGTTGAAAATGTTGAAAATGTCAGAAAATGAGTGCTGATCAAATTTTAGCCGTTTATATTAATATATAGAGGTCCCTCATCGCGATTTTCTGTTTCCCATTGATTTAACATGGTAAAAGTTTTGTTTGTCGATTCTCAGCTGTGTGCTTCTCAGGTGTGTCGCAAACACACGAAAACGCTCGAAGCATTTTTTATAGGAAATTGAACACTCTGAAAAAAAGGTTAGCCTCCATACGATAAATTCACTCGTTCAAATTTTATTCAACATTACAGTTGAATTTATGATAAATTTCATGATTTTGTGAAATTTTTGGACTTTTACGACGAAGTTATTGTTTTTAAAAAAAATTCTTATCCATCTTCAAAGGTATTGTATCCTTTTAAAATTATTCCCTAGATATTTATTTATCGTGCTATGGGCAATTGAATTCGGTTTAAGAATAGATTTTTGTACTAATGTACTTTTAAATAACAATAAATTTAAATCTATTAGGAATTTTAGAAACTATCTAGGGAATAATTTGAAAAGGATACAATACCTTTGAAGATGGATAAGAATTTTTTTTAAAAACAATAACTTCGTTCTAAAAGTCCAAAAATTTCACAAAATCATGAAATTTTTATTGTAGATTCAACTTTGACGTTGAATAAAATTCGAACGAGTGAATTTATCGTATGACGGCTGAGGACCTTTTTTGTAGAGCGTTAAATTTCCTATAAAACAATGTTTTGGGCATTTCCGTGTGTTCACCCATAGGCGAGTTATAAAGCTGAGAAGCGGGAAACAAAGCTTTTAGCATGTTAAATGAACGGGAAGTAGTAAATCGCGGATGAGGGACCTCTGAATATTAATATAAAGGGCTGAAATTTGGTCAGCACTCATTTTTTGTCATTCACAACAACATGTTCAACAAAAATTTCAATTGAATTTTTCTTTCGTTTTCGCCGAGTTATCGGTGTTCAAAGCTAAAAACACAGTTTTGACTTCGATCATCAATTACTGGGGAACTAATGGTCGTACAGAAAATTAAGGAACAGTTCTGAAAACTTCAGAGTATTCTCTATAAGTTGCTTTTATTGTCTTTTCAAGACATTTTTTTCGATGAGAAAAATTTGATTTACAAAAACGGTGAAAAAAAAGTTTTTTCTCGATTTTTCGTTTAATTTGAAATAACTGTACAAATAATGTACGAACCAAGGATAATTTTCATTATTTTTTACCTCAAAGTATCCCACAGGAACCCACAAAAGTTCAAACTGCTGCGATTTGTTTTCCATATTGCTCCGAGTAACTGAAATTGCAACTTTTGCTGGGAAGTCAATTTAAGGATAAATTTTTCTTTTTTTAGGCATTTTTCAACATGAAAATGTTTTTTTATCAATAATTCATATTTTGGCCGCTCCCTTCTCATTTACATAAATTATTTTATATTGATTTTCTTACAACCGCCTAGTTGATTTGCCGTTTGCATTTTCAGTTAGGCTTCTACTTTCCAGTCAATTTCTAACCCCCTGCTATTTTCCAACCATTGCTCCAGTTTATTTACAATTTCTTGGTTTATTTTTCCCTTAACTTCCGTACACTCGCAAATGGGTCGCAAATGTTCAATTGCCTGCTTGCATGTTCTACGTTTGGCGTCTGCGTACCCTTTTGCCCTGTCTTTCCCGACATTACCACATCTTATCCTCGCCCACGTATCTCTCAATTCTCTTCTACTCGTCTTATCCTCCCAATATTTTTCCACGTGGGTACCCCTTTCCCTATGTTTATATTCCTTGCAGTACGTTGACCCATCGATTTTGCTTAAATCGTATTGAATTTCTTGTTCAATTTTAATTGCCATGCATCTTGATATTTTATTTTTCAGCTCTCTTACGTTTCCATTCCATACGGCTTGTATATCTTTTTCCCATTTTGATGGGTAGCCATTTATAATTGCTTCTACTTTTTCCCTGAGGCATTTTTTCGCCACCTACCATATTATTATTACTATTGGTTTATTTTAAACCAATTTAATAATGAATTTCATTAAATTGAATTTATTTTGAACCAATAATAGTAATAATTTTTCTATAATTATATATATATATATATATATATATAAATTATTACTCTTATTATTATTATTAGTTCATATTCGAGAATCACACGAAACCGTAATTGTCAAAAAAAAAATCAGTATTGTGACGTTGACATATATTTTCGTCGTATTGTTTCAATTTTCGTTTTACATTTTTATATGTGGATTTTGTAGTGGGGTAGTGTGGTCCTTTTATTTTTTGCGACACATTCAGAGTTGTAATAGCGAATGGATTTTTTTTTTTAATGTCAAAGTCCATATAAGCTGATATATATAAATATATATGTGTCTAAATATTTTACTAAAAATTGAGAACCTTTCTTCGAAATTATCAACTCTTTTGCTCCAGTCCCCTGATATCTAAAAAAAACTAATCAATTCGTGCAGTCTCGGGTTATTTTTAAGCGTGTAATCTAATAACGAAAAAAAAAACGAAATATAAAAAATATACCGCGATAAATTCACCGAGCGAATTACGAGCACATCCAAGAGGCAGAAAAAAGAATCGATACTGTTTTTATTATCGGTTTTCCAGCACTCGCGACAGAACTTGCGTCAGTTAAATGAGAGGGAGGGGGGGGGGAGTGGAAGGAAGACAAGAGTGACAGGAGGTGAGGGAGTAGGAGAGCGAGAGAAAGAGGGAGAGATAGAAACGTTGATAAGGTGCGTATACGGACGGAAGGTTTGGAGTAGGCGAGGTCAAGCCTGACCTTCCCGCGAAGTCAATGATCTCTGACGTCATCGACGTCGAAGATTCGCACGCACAGACACACACAGACACACGGTCGACCTTGACGATGAACGGTGAACAAGCAACACGCGCCAAATTTATTTATCCGCTGCTCACCTTCTTGTCTCGGTGATCGCGATAAATAATGAGTAAGGGGAAAAAAAAGACGAGGGGGGAAAATTGTTATGAACAATTTCATCGGCGTCGTTACGCAAGACGATCACCTTTCACGCGGCACGGAGGCGACCAAAGTTACTTTTTTCCGACACGAAAGAGGGAAGAAAAAATGGCGCGAAGAAAGAAAGAAATTTCGAGACGGGAAAGTAAATCGGTGACGTTGACGTTTGCATCGTTGAAATGCAATGGAAATTAATTTTTTTTTTTTTTTAGTAGCTCAAATTTTTTCGCCGACTCACATTATTCACTTAAGTATTCTGACCAGAGATTTACGACCTAATTTTCCCAAAAAGAAGGCTCCGGATAATGATGAAAATGAAGAAAAACTATCGTTGTGTTCCAACGCTGCAAACTTCAACATCGTAATAAATCGTGGGTAGATTAAAAAAAAAAACGTCTCGCCGGGACATGTGTCAATTTTTGTCTTTCTTCAGATAGCGCATTTTCATGAAGAGTTCGAATGTAACATCGCTTCTCCAAAGGGGACAATTTTTTTTTAAGTGTAAAAAATTTATCACGAAAAAATTACCAAACGAATTAAATTATGGTCTTGGAGTTTGCATCGTTAAAACGCAACGAAGATTCATTGATTTTTTAAATATATTTATCAAACAAATTAGTTTCTTTCAATTGGGAATACGAAAATTATAAAAAATTGTGAAAAACGTTTGAGTCATTCTCGGAGTGTAAAATTGCCAAAAAATGTTGACGTCGTTTTAAAAGTTTTAAGAAAAAACGAATCTTCGTTGCTGTTTGATAAAACAAACTTTAACATAATAGTAAATTTATGAAGTGTAAATTTATTGCCACGTTGATATCTTGCTTTCGAAACGAGGCTGAGACGACATGGATTATTTTTGGAATTTTTTTTTCTATATGCCTATTTGATCGAAGTTGGCGTGAAAACGGCTGAAGCTTTTTTCCTGAATCTCTTTCGTATGTGAGAAGAAAAGCTTCCGATTTTCCTTTCGAAAGGACAGAGCTTCGATCATTATGAGATTCCATTTTTTCGTTTTACTTTCTAGTCATATTATTATGAGAACGCATAAAACAGAAAACGGATTGTCTAACCACATCAAAAACGTTTTTTTAATGCATAGAAAAAGTAATGTTTTTCTATATATACAACACGTTTTATTTAAATATATAGTAAACTTGTTTTTTTTTAATGTATAGAAAACGTGTTTTTTTGTGTATTGAAAAATATTTTTTTCAATCTACGCAAAAGTTTTCGTTTTATTTAGAAAACGTGTTTTTTTTAAATACAGTACTACCTCTCTAAGAGAGCGGTCTAGGGCGGTTAGGGGAAGAAATTCTCGAGAAATTCGTCGCCGAAGCCTTCCCCCACCGCTAGGTTAGCGCGCTCGAAAATCGCGCATGTGGTAGCGTGTATGTGTTTCTCCACTCGAACTCGATAAGAGAGCGCGAACGAAAGTGTTGAGAAAACTGTAAACGAGTTGTGGAAAGTGTACTGGCGTTTCGTCGTTTCATGCGTAAGTATATCTCATTGAATATTGATGTGTAAATCTTTCTTTTTCTTCGCGTTTTTTTTATTC